>JABSTQ010007170.1:0-70137 GCA_013358835.2 Ixodes persulcatus
GAATACCACTCCCTTTTTTCTTAGAGTGCACTTAATGTATACGCGCCCTGCGAAGTTAGCGAAGACATACAAACTCGCGCGTAAATCTCAAAGATTGTTCGACAAGATATTTTTAGGGCACTTCTTTTAGGTAATTGTGTTGCATACGTGAAACGTTCTGGCTTGATCGCTCATCGGTTCATCGCTGAGATTCCGCGCATCTAAACACCTACGTTCCCTGCGCTCTACCTGTGATAACGTAACGCGTACCATACCCACTTTTAGCAGTTCCTGGAATGACGCGATACAGCTAATCACTCCTCCGTCAGTGCGCCCTCGCTCAATCACGTAAACACCTCCTCCTCACCCACCTCTAGCCACGTGACCTCCTTCTGTTAAGGCGCATTTACACAGCGGAAAAACGCGTGTCGAGGGGTGAGATTTTAATGCGTCAGCATTAGAAGGCTCGTTTTGACAAAAACCCGGCGGTGTCTATCAGTTTGTCAGCGCCGGGAAGAGGGAGAGGGAGAGGGTGACGCCTGCGACGCTCCCATTGGTTCGAAGCGCTGGCGTCATCAGGCGTCACCCTCTCCCTCTTCCTCTCTCCCCGGCGCTGGCAAACTGACAGACACCGCCACGTTTCCGTCAAAACGAGCGTTTTTGTTTTCGTCAAAGTCACGCGCACAGCTGGCGCGGAGCCAGAGAGAAGAAGACGCCGCGCAACACCTCCTAGATAACATAGCCGTAGTGCTGAATGAGATGGCGTCATCAGAGAAGGCCAACGCTAGACATAAATTGGAAACGAGTGCTGCGCCAGCGCTCAGCTTCGAGTCAAGTTTGAGCCGAACGTTGACGTAATCGTCGTGTCCAATCTGTGCCCAGCGTTGGCTCTCTCAGATGACGCCATCTCCTTCAGCTCTACGGTTTTGTTATCTAGGAGGTGTTGCGCCGCGGCGCGGTTGGAGTGCGGGTGTGCTCCGTTTCCGTCATGTCGTCGGCGGTTGTTCTTCGCTCTGGGTTTTCGTCATAGTGGTGCGTGCACTCGAAACATCATTACACCTGTAAGGGTACGTGTAAATGGCTTGTCCTATAACTAACAACAATATCGGTGTAGCAAAACGCCCTATGAAAAGGGCGTTATTCCTATATTTCGTTTCACTTTACCTGCGAGCGAAGCCAAAGCTAGAAGCGCGAGACCAGCGCTTTTTGCATTTCTCCCCAGCTCGCGCGCTCGAGCAAAGCCTGAACGCACGGAGCTTCCGTGCTCGCGCTTCCAGTTTTGCCTTCGCTCGCACATAAGGTGAAACGAAGTATAGCACCCTAAGGAAAGACATTGTTTCGAACTCCCTGGAATTAAGGTGCGATTTCACAGTACACCTTTTTATTAGGGTGTTATGACTGTAGTACGCCCTCTAAGATGGGTGTACCACAGCCAGAAAAGGTAGTAAAAAATGAAAGACGTTTACAAATCTCTGTAGCGCGAAATCCTAGCGGAGCTCTTGAGGAGGAGGGGAGGGTACAGAGTCAAGAATATGCTCCTTCTCCTCCTATATACCCTCTCCTCCCTTGCTCCTCGTCCTCCCCTACTCCTCCTGCTCTCCCCTACACCTACTCCATGCATCCTCCTCTCCCCTCATCCTCCTCCTCATCATCTCCCCTCGTCCTCCTTTCCTCCTCCGTACCTTCCCCTGCTTCTCCTCCGCAAGTGACGTAAATGTTTCCGCTAAATCTAGCGGAGAAATTGAATTTGTTCTTAGGTGACGTGCACCATGACACCAACTCATATGACGCCATTTTTTCCGCTAAATTTAGCAGGAAAACTGAAGTGGTGTTGAATTCGTCACGTGACGTCAATTTTCCCGCTAAATTTAGCGATGAATTGAATTAGTGTAGAGGTCACGTGACGTCAATTTTCCTGCTACATCTAGCGGAGAAACTGAATTTGTGTGTGACGTGACACCAGGTGATGTGGCGTCATTTTTGCCGCTAAATTGAACGGGGAAACTGAATTGGTGTTAAGGTCATGGGACGTAATTTTTCCTGCTAAATTTAGCAGGTAGTTGAGTTGCTGTTGAGGTCACGTGACGTCAATTTTCCCACTAAATCTAGCGGAGAAACTGAATTTGTTCATAGGTGGCGTGACACCAAGTCATGTGACGTCAATTTCCCCGTTAACTTTAGCGGGGAATTATATTGGTGTTGAGGTCACGTGACGTCAATTTTTTCGCTAAATTAGCGCGGTTACGCCGACGCCGACTGCGACGCCGCGAAACCCGGAAAGGGGCGCCGAAAAGCTCTAGAAGGGCGCAATTAACAACACCCGTAATATACGGTTTAATAAACCGAAAGAGTGCACGAAAAAATTACTGCGAATGAGTCGAAACATGCCTGGTTCACTTTTTATTTTTCCATCATGGTTCTACCCACTGATCTCTATTGCAGTAGGCTGGATCGCGGACCGCGGCCTCGGCAGCTGGGACCGAGTGTCGCCACCGGCGGCCATCGATTGACACCACCAAATGCATGGGACTCTATGGGAAGATCTATGGAAAAAGCAAGAAAAATTGCCGTTTCCCCCGTTTCTAAGCTGTTGTCGGCGCTGAAACGTTTTGGCTGCTTTTCGATACACCCTTCAAATACCTTGCGTAGAAACATTAAAACTGACAGCCCTCACAGTTCTCATAAATATTTTTTTTTTTTTGTGGTCGAGAGTGACTCCACTGGGCGAAAAATGCAGTGCAGCTCAACGAGGCGACAGTAACCTAGAGTTACTTCGGAGTCGGTGGCTGTTTCGTTGAGTTGGGTATAGCAGACTACAAGCTCGAACGCTTTGCTACGCGGAATTCGCTCACACTCGGAACGCCGCTATCGAGATGGAACAAGCTTCTTTGTCATTCATCAACTTCTGGGCTTCCCCGAGGACAGCCTCATTGACGGCAAGTTCCTTTGTTTACGTCACTACTAGAGCAAGCTTGAAGCTCAGCCGTAGGTGCTCCGGTACGTTTGATTTGTTTAATCGGCGTTCGAACGTTTGACAAATACCGATTGGATCTCCAAATACCCGACATAAGGATCGCAGCGCACCATAAAACACTCGCCTCCGAGCACAGCGTACATGCTTCAATATTCTTACTTTTGTGCGTTTCTCCCATAGACTCGCGTGTATTGCCTGGTGTCAAGCAATGGCCACCGGTGGCGGCACCGACGGGCTCCCGATGCTCCATCCAGCCTACAACAATAGAGATCAGTGGTGGCCATAGAGTTCATACATACTAACTCCAGAGGAAAAGGTCTGCCATTTTCCCATGCATTCCGGCTGCCGCAAGCGGCGGAGCATGCAGGCAGGCCCTAGGGGTCCCACCCATGGTTACCAACTGCCTTCGATTTCATGAATATAATTATATCATCAGAGCAGTTTCATGAACTTCAACAATCCACGAACTTACCGGTGGAAAGATATTCGTGTTCCTTTCGAAGCTTTCTTTTTGCATAGCGCGCAGATGTACGGCCTCCCGTCAACACTAAACTAAACCAGATAACCGGCTTCGCGGGTGGCCGCGCCCCAGGGATACGAAACCGCGCAACCACCAGATTTCCGAGATTTCGACAGAAGGGAAGTTAATGCAGTGTAATGGGTATACTGCTTTTTATAAGCGTTAGAATAGCTCAGAATTCAGTTTGGAACGTTAAATTATTACTGTTTATATTGCTGAGAGTTTTCAGTCTTCGCGATTACCATTGCGACTGTCGTCCTTCAGCTGGCAACATTGGTTTCTTTCTCTTGTGTTCTGTCGCTCTCTTTCGCGATCTTTCACTCGGGACCCAGGATGTCGGCGCGCGGGATTCGCCACTCCTCCTCACCCACCTTTACCCCCCTGGTGGTGGCTAGAGCACTATATAGCGCCTACGGAGCAGAGTAGCGCAATCCTTTGATCCGCGTGTTTTGCCGACAACATGGCCGACAGAGCAGCTCGGCGCGAGTCACGTGGTACTCAGGGTTCCAGGAGGCGGCCCGCCCTATGGGAGAATACATGGAGATCGACGCAACACGGCTAATTAAAAAATAAATGGCGAGTTCACACTTTTAAAAACTAGTCTGTCGTGAAGTTGGTAATGCACTAAACACTTTATCAAAGTTTTAATAATATCGGATGCGTGTGCAAATTTTGAGAAGGCAATTTCCAAGGCAATGGCGTTTGAAGCAGACGATTTTTGCACGCAGCGGAGATGGGCTCTTTGGGTTGGCCGGAGCGGGTCACGTGGACGCTGTGACGTCGCCGCGTCGTCTGCTGCATGATGCCGCTCGTGCAATTTTTAAAAACAAATTACGTTCTTACTTGGCACAAAACTAAGCGCAAATGATTCTAAAATGTTCCTTTATCATGTCAAAAACTATTGTCGTTCCGTACATCTCCACAACATTGAAGAAACAACGATTTTCTCACGTTCCCCATGCATTTCTGACCGGAGTTGGAACCTCCGGGCGTTCGCCGCTAGTCGCCGAGAGACGGCGTTCTAGATTGCGCTACTCTGCTCCGAAGGAGCTATATAGTGCTCTAGTGGTGGCAGCCAACGTTGATGCAATGGCCAAGCGGTTTCTGGTGTATCCTGATGATCGCTTTGAGAGTTCAGAAATTTTTGTAATATTTTTTTTTGTGACTGGTTTAGGTATTTTATTTCATTGTTTGTGCCCTTTCGCGGTCCAAGACAACACCTGATGTTTTATAAATTATACATTTTTAAAATTTATTTCTGCGCTCAGTGGTCTGCGCTCAGTGGCAAGCGTCTCTTGCTTCAGCAAGAGACGCTTGGCAACATTGTACGACAAGCAACGAACGTCCTGGCTGGAGAGTAGGTCCACCCACTGATCTCTAAGTCTACTTGCTGGATCGCGTTTGACCAGCTCCGCCTATGGACGGGAATGCGGCCACGGTCGGCCATCGTTTTGAAAGAGTTCTATTATCTCTAGCCATCATAGTAAAATGGCAGACAGCGCAATGGCGGCAGGCTTCCATAATATAGCGTTGGATCTAGTACACTGTACCGTGGGTGATATTTCGTGCTTGATTGAAGTTGTTCGACGAAGCAGATACTTGAAACCCGGCGTGAACGGTAGCCTCATCTTTGAGGACCCGGCGAAAGTTCTACGAAAGCGCAGCACCGGGGGAAAGCAGCGCAGCTCGCATCGAAAGCAGACTCCGTACCGTCCGTACCGGCGTCTGCTTGCGATGCTTCTTTCGATGCGACTTTTGATGCGTGCTGTGCTGCTTTTCCCCCGGTGCTGCGATTTCGTGAAACTTTGACAGGGTCCTCAAAGATCGGGCTACCGTTCACGCCGGGTTTCAAAAACATGTTTCGTGGCAATTTCAATCAAGCACGAAATATCACCCACGCTATTTTGATGGCAGCCTGCCATCACAACTACCACAACGCTGTCTGCCATGGACGAATTATAATATCTGCAGCAGCTGTACCTTGGCTATAGGTGATATAACTCTACCAAAAAGATGGCCGCCAGTGGCCGTATTCGCGGAGCGGGCAAACGCGATCCAACAATTGTCATAGAGATCAGTGGGTCCACCTCACCCAGTGTTGTACACGTTCCTTAAAAAAAGGAACGAAAGATCGTTCCTCGTTCCTTCTGATATTTGGAACGCGTTCCCGTTACAAGCTTCATTTTTGAAAAAGAAACTCGCTCCCGTTACAGGTAAAAAATGGAACGTATCGTTACATATACGTTGCATTTCTATTTCGCTGATTACCATAATTAAATAAATCGAGGAAACAGTTATGTATATATATATATATATATATATATATATATATATCTCATCAAATGGGAACATACAAATTTGGATGCCGTCATGGAACAGCATCAGGAAAAGAAAACAAGCAGAAACAGGGTTTCATTTGTTGATATATTCATCTTTAAAAAAATATCAGCCTTTAACCATATTGATGTTTTTGGTGGGCGATTTAGACGAGCCAAATCTACTGTTACCCCAAATTTCACGAGCGTTTTACAACAACCTCACCGTTTCACTCTAACAAAGTCCCTTGTTCGAACTTAACAACAGTTGCTTCTCTATGTTGCTGTCCGCAAGATGAGCAAGGGAAGAAGAGGGTAGGGCTTTTGGAAGGTCAGTCTTGAAAACTACAAGTTCTTTGTGACGGTTGGATTAGTTGTCCAGTTTGAATGTGGGGGACAAGGGGAAAATGAATAAAGGTATACTTTTGTCTATCTTCTAAGTGACCGATGTTCGGTATACGAGGTTGTGTTCGACGTCTGGTTATCTGTTCTTTTGTTTTTGCTGAAGGTCTCTTTGTGGAAGTTCAGTAATAGCTGTAGTTGGCCTTAAACTTCTGGGTGTATGAAAATTCGCAGAAGCAAAGAGAGTAGCTGAGTTTGAAACGTCCCTCTCTCAGTGTCTGTTTCTTCGACTAAAGGTTTGGCTTTTTTGAACTGGGCACCGAAAAAAGAATCGATGTCCACTAGCTCTCCTGGACCCCACTTTTAACAAACGAGGACCACACAAAATAAACCCTAAGTTAAGCAACTAAAACGTTAACGAGATCCTGCTCTTCGTAACGATCTTGTTTTTATACCTTTAGATTTTTCCTTTTAGAAATAAAATAAAAATTACCCCACTGGACGTATAGAAAGGAATACCATTCCTTTTTCCGTTCCAGGAAAAATGTAACGAGTTTTACGAGGGGGGTTCATAAAGTTCGTATTATCGGCATACAAAATCGAAAAAAACGGAACAAAACAGGCATCAACATGAGCGCGCGTCCCTCTAGTTTCCGCACAGTATAAACATCGCATGCTATAGTAGCTCGGAAAGCCGCTATGGAGTCGAAACAAAAATGTCACCGCCCGACGGTGCCAAGCATATGCAGTGATCTGTTTTCTCCATTTGAAAGGAAGCAATGCCAAGGAGATTCATTCCGAGCTGGTGGCGGTGTTCGGGGACAACGCCCCAGTTTATGATACTTTGGTTAAATGGCGCAGACGCTTCCAGTGTGGCCAAATAAGAGAAAAGCATTTCAAGGACGGCGACGAAGTGATTGCTGAGGTGGAGCGATTCCTGAACACTCAAAACGAGGAGTTCTATAAAAATGGCCACCGGCATATGGTGCATCGCTGAAAAAAGTGGGTAACTTTTGGTGGCGAACATGTAGAGGAAGTCTCAACTCCTACTCGAGTTTGATTGCTGAATCTCTATTCCTTCGTGACAATGATACGAACTTTATGAACGCCCCTCGTAAAAGGAACGAGTTCCAGGAACGCCGTTGCTTGGAACGCCGTTCCGTACAACACTGGTCTCACCTCGGTGCGCGGTTCGAGGTTAAGCCGGGATCCCACTTGCAAGGGTGAATTGAAGCAACCCATATTCTCTAAGCCGGCAACGTGAGTATCGCTGCGCTCGTGTCCACTTACGGCTTAAGTTCCCCCCCCCCCCCCCCCCCCCCCCCCCCCGGTTAGGGTCCCCTATTTTTAAACTCTATATAGACCAACTTATGTTTACACAGAAACCGGAGCGCCAGTAGCGGACGCCAACACGGCCGTGCATGCGCGATGGAGTGTGGGCAAGAAGCTCGCCGTCGGCCAGAAACAAACCATTGGAAGGCGATGTTGTCGGCGTCGGTTTGAGTCTCCGTGCCTTTTTTCGCGCTTAAATTGTTGATTTCACGTCTTCCAGGTAATGTCTGATTACTTTAGCGGCCTCAGTGAAATTAACGAGTCTCGTTATACCGCGAAACGTCGCGTAAATAATGTGACATGCGGCGATTCATTCCGCGTGGACGCCGCAGAATGGTCACTAAAGCCTGATTCTCATTATGAGATTCTGCTCGCTATTTTCAGTAGCGACGTCGCTCGGGTTACAGAAGCGTGGATCATTGCTGAGATGGTCGGCATCAACGCTAAAAATCGCAAGCAGTTTTGGACCAAGTGAATCAGGCATAACAAGTCGGTAATGGCCGCCGGTAACAATGATCAACATCTCATTGTATCTACTCTTTACACCGAGCCTACTTACCCCAATTCACCTTCAAACTTAGAAGTATATTGAGGCCTGAACTTACTTCTTATTGCAATTACAGGGTCAACTTTTGCTCTACGGGCCGCGGTCATTTGACCGAGTAGACGACAACAACCAGAAATGTTTGAAAGAGCAGACGACAGTTCGAACGATCAGGCAGGCGTTTGAAATTGAAGATGCACTGAACGTAGTCCTCAGGTGGTCCGTACAACTTGGCGGTTTTCCAGCGTTAATGTTGGAACAAAACAAATAAATCTGACGACCACAAGTATCCGTGAATTCAACCCAAAGTACTTCCCGCACAAGCAACCGTGGTCCGACGGCGTCTGGTTTTTATTTTCTGCGGCAGCTATCAACGTTCTCGTACAAACCGAGCAGGCAGAAAACACATAAAGACTGACCTTCAAACCTTTCCAGACTCTTTAGGTACAGCCCCAGTCACGACGCTTTGACGAGAAGGCAGGTTTTTGTCTGGTGTCTTCTAAAACAACACAAGAATGCGTGTCCCGGATGGCGAATTCCGCCCACAGGCTCAGACCGGAAGTGCGCCCGACGTACCACCACCGCGCCGTGACGTAACAGAGCTGAGTTTGGGTATACAGCGTTTCGCCTTAGCTGTGCAAGCGCGAGCGGCAAGCCTTGACTGGAGCACTCACTGCACAAGCTTTCGTGCAGTCATCGAGGCTTCATCCAAAGCAACTAGCTCGCGCTTTTAGCATACGCGGCTAACAATAGTCTATGCTAAGGTGAGACAAATTATTATAGCTTTGAGAGGCGCTCCCGCACGGCGGCAGCTGCTCCACTAAGCTGTAACGATGCATGGCGCGCATGAAGGGTCTTGCTACAGCTAGGTTGGAGGTTGAGATGAGCATTGTTACGATTGCCGACCGGCCGCCTGAGCCGTTGTTGACAAAACTCGTCGCCTGGCGCCGTATTGACGCCGCCACACCTGGGAGGGGAGCTGAGCTGAAAGCTGTTACGATCCGACCGCCCGTCTGAGCCGTGTTGACGCCGCTACTCCGAGAAGCGGAGCTGAGCCGGACTCTTCTCTTTGGCGGCGGGGGTCAGTCGATCCAGAAACCAGGTGCACTGCCGGGAGGGGATTCCGGGTATCGACGCCGGCGGCGGGACTTCTGGGCGAGTTCGTTCGGTTCGAGAATTCGTCTGGCGCCTCTTGCGGATTTTCCCGCAAAACCTTTCCTGAGCCACGACGCCGCCTAAGGAGGGGATCATCATCAAGGTCAACGTCTCTCGGGCTGACAGCGGACCCTTTGTCACCGACTCCTGGCGCCGCTTATCCAGGTCAAGAGTGCCCCAGCGCCGGATCGGGAAGCCCGTCCCACGCTGCAGTGTGTGCGTGTATGTGCGTGCGGGCTCGTGTGGATGAGTAGGGGCGGGGCCTGGACATGACGTTCGTTGGCAGTTGGGCCACCATTGGCTGCCAACCGCTGGAGCACCTACAGCGACCCTATAAAACGAGCAACCGGGAGGTCGAAAAAGGTGCTCTCGGACGATGGAGAAACTTCTGTAAACATGTAATTAAACAGAGTTTATCGTGAGTTACCCTCCCGTTTCTCATGTCCCTGCCCGGAGACGGCCTGCGATCCCTGTCCTCGCCTGGCCCAGCCTGAGGCTGCCTGGGGTACAACCACGGTCCCAACAGCATACAAAAGACCATAAATACTTTGTTATTAAATAACTACAAAATAATGTGGCTAATTAAATAAATATATCAAATATCTTACTAAGAGACGTAGGGACGCACTCCACAGGATTTTTGCTGACACAGGTTCCATTCTTGCAAGTACCTACCGTGATCATGGCCTCGTTTGAATTGGTCTGGGTAACAGTGACCTGCGTACAGAAACAAAACAAAACAAACTCTGAACAGGCGAGTGCAGAAAGAAAAATACAGCTAAGAAAGATAAATGTCATTTTTGTATTAAAAATGACCGAAATTGGGACATTCATGAATTAAAGTAAACAAACAAGCCTGAGCCTTTTCAGATACACTTACATGTTTTCACTCCTGCTGTGTTTTTTTTTAGTGTAGTATCCGATCTTAAGTTCCGTTCACACATTTGCAACTGCTTAGGACTGTGCGCCTTGAGACCTCTTAAAATCTGATATGACGAAAGAACACAGCGTATGGCGCCATCTACGCGGGGAACCTGGAAGTGCATTTTGCTATATATAAGGTTTTGAGATATTTACAAGATCAAATTTACGTACTACCTGCGAGAAATTATCGTTTATAACATTGACGAAAGTTTTTCAATCCAAGAAAAAAAAAGTGATGCACAAAAATATAGGAAATATTAGGGTCTGCCAAGTGTTCCACGGCTACCCGATAGGCGGCGATAGAGTGGTCACTTGCCGTAAGATATTTTAAGAGGTTTCAAGGCACACAGTCCTAAGCAGTCGCAGGTGCGTTAATCAACCTTTATACTCGCGGCACGAGAAAGCCAAGCTCTAATATGTTCTCCTGCAGACGTCATCAATCAAAGAACAGACTGATTGCGTTCAACTACAATACAAATATTCTGTGTTGTACGGAAAACCCTGGCGCGGGGCCGCGGCTTTCGAAAGTGCCATTGGCACGACAACAAGGGGATTTCGTTGGCCGAACGCGTTATGGGCAGGGTGTCGAACCGAACCCGAACCCGAACCGAAAACCGGATCAAAACCGTTGTTTGACCGAACCGGTTCAAAACCGAAACCGAAATCGATCGCTTTGTATTGAACCCAAACCAGACCGAAACCATAATCTGATGTGGCGGTTACCGGTTCAACGAAAACGGTTCAGGGCCAATTGTGTCAATAATTGGTGTTAGTGGGAAAAGTGCGGGCGTATTTCTTTCTTGTATTGCCAAGACTCATCCTACATAATAGCTGCGTTCGATTTACTTACACCTCCTGCACCAATGTAGAAAGGTGTAGGGCAGTCTACTTCTGGTATGTGTATTTAGATACGACAGGAAGTACACCGCCCTACTCTTTTCTGCACCGGCGCAGGAGGTGTAAGTAAATCAAACGCGGCTACATTTCGTTTGTATTGCATACGTAATAAAAAATACGTCATCATCAAAAGAAGAGACAGAAATAAATCTGATGATTTCACTACAACCCCGCTTTTTGTGTAATTTATTTATTTTGTTGTTTAAACGGTTTAAGCCCTCCGGGCGGTATTTCATAAGATAAGCGTTACAATGAAAACAGGTAACGGACTGGTAGGAGCGCGGAAACAAACACGGACGCAGGAAAGAAATGGAGAAGAATAGCGTTGGACTTCGACTGAACGGTTAATGAAAAGCAAACACCAAGGAAAAAAACCAAATCACCAGACCGTCACTCAATCAACACGTGCTCAAAAAAGCGTTTTCTTTTTTATGTAAATATATCAAGGTTTGGCTGACGCATTGGACTTCTTCCTTTCCTGTCTCGTAGGCTTCCAGAAGCTCGCGTTCAGTTTTGTCAGCCCCCTTCCTCAAAATCGTTAGACTCTCAAATTTCGGCACACACAAGCAATTCACGCAGTATAAAGGAAGGTGGCCTACCGAGGTTGACGCAGCGACAGTGCGTGCTCACGTACCCAGTCATAGACACATGAACCAGTCTGGCCGATGTATACACGACCCCAGCTGAACGAGATTCGATAAGTTACCCCAACTGCGCACTCGACGTATCTGTTTCTGTGTTTTCCGGCACATTTGTTTCCTCTCGTTCCCCTGTCAGCCACTCTGGGGCATAGTTGCGACATCTTCCTGGGCGCCGAAAACAGGTAGCATGTATAAAATACACGTGTGTGCAGAACAAAACAAACAAAAACATATAGAGGGCGAGCAATCCAGCAAGAGACCTTTTTACTGTTTACAAAAGCACAGCAAAGCGTGCGATCTTTACAGCCCAGGACGTGCGTGTTCGTCGCTTCGGAAAGCGAGCAAAGGACGCGCTATTCGCGCGAACACTAAAGATGGCACCGGCCACAAGCTCTTTTCTGTAAAGGTCTATGAACCCATTCCGAAATTACGCCCTCTTCTGACAGAGTTTGAAATACTGCACAGCTGCCTGAGCAAAAGGCCCCATAAAAATGGAAAGCCGATCGCTTATATATAGTTCACTTAAAAACAATATTATACAAGTAATAGCCCTGCCACATAAATGGTGTCTTTCGCGCACGTCACTGTGCAGGGTTTTCAGATCTGAGTGAAGAGGGAGTACTTTTGGGATAGGTCTATCGCAAGTATCTTGTGCTCAGAAAAGGCTGCAGGAAGTGCTCGTTCAATATTCAAAGATCGACTTAGGAACCGGTTCGAACCGGTTCGCGCTTATTGAAACCGGTAACCGGAGTGATATTCTGTACGCTACCCTAAACCGGAACCGAACCGGAACAAAATACAATGCTACTGAACCCGAACCCGAACCGAACCGAAATAATGACCGGTTACACCCTGGTTATGGGCGTGCCTAGGAAACAAATACCCTGGAAACCCACGACTAGCAAAATATTACTAGCATGCCAAATTTCTTGTAACTGAAACGTCTGCGTGTATAATGTTCCATATTTAATAGAATAAAATAAAAAGAATAATGATAATGCAATTAATACAAAGGGGCGAACGAGCTTTTCGGTCGCGCACCAGACACCTAGCTGCGTCTTGAGATTTGTCTGTCCTTTGTCTCCCTTGTTCGCCTTCTCCAGGGATTATTATCGTCAAAGAAATAATGCCCGCTCCAAAAAAGCTGAAAGCCTGGTCCACAGTGTTTGCCTGCATCCCCCCCCCCCCCCCCCCCTTTCGTACACCGAGGCAGTTTCCTTTTAACTTTTTGCTGTTTCTTCTGCTTCTATTGTTTTATCTTTGTTGTGATCGTGGTATAGTCACTGGATATGCTACAAAGTAGCAAAACTCAAAACTCAATTCTTGGGGGAGCCCACCGTCACACTGGGTCAAGGCTCCCAACCCGAGAGAAATGTCCCGGTTAAAGGGGGGGGGGGGTGCAACGATTTTAAGAGAAAACGAATTTGCATCTCGTCATTGTTACGTTGTTTATCGTGTCCCGGAGGATAGAGAAAACATCTCCTTCATTAAAAAATGTCGCGATTCCGCTGCATAATCGCAGAGCAAAAGTCGAGCTTTTTTCCCCACCTGCAGCCGCGAGCGGCAGCCGAGGGAACTACGGCGAAAAGATTATGTGACCTCGCTTGACCCTAAGCTGCAGCATAACGCCCGCTAATGTCAGCAGAGAGAGGGAGAGGAAGCGTCCGCCGAGAGAGCACACGGGAGGCTACACGGCACCCCGAGTTACGTCATTAGGAGAGGTACCAGGTGTGACTCTGAAGGCTGGGAGTGAGTTGAGGGGTGCCAGAAATGCCACTCTTTATCTTTTTATTTTACAACGACTAGGACACGCAGGCGAAATCGGTTTTCTGTTCTTTACTTCAGAAGTGTCAGAGGGCAACTTCCACAAATGTTTGACCGAAGTCCAGAATCCCTTTAAGGTAGCATTCAGATCTATGTGGGAATAAGGAAATTCTTACTCGTTTAGGGACATTTTTGGGCACCGTATATATCTGGAAATTTATAGTGGAATTATGTTGTTTTTTTTTCTAGATAACATCGAATTTAAGTGCCTTTTTCAACATTTGGCTTATTTCCTCTATCCACTTGGCGGTTTCTTGTGCGACCATCTGGCAACACAGAGGAGCACTGGAACAACTTTTTTCGGCAAAAATCAGTTTTCATCGCCCTCGTCAAAACTATGGAGGCAGCTAGGGGCCCATTCAACTCTAAGCTTCTGAGAGCGCTACTTCGTCTTCTCGAAAAAGAAAGCTTAAGTACACCTACCATGTCCAGGATACAGACTTACCATGACTAATAATATTTTGTGAAGTGCTGTGCACGAAGAGGTGCTCACTGTGTGTCGTGTTCCGTGTTTTCGAGTGTGAGAACTCTAGCCTGTGTTACACGTTTTGTTTGTGACTGACTATTATAAAAAAGCGATATTAAAAGTTGTTAAAACAGTACCTTGTTCTGATGACGTGCATGACGAAGATAAGGGAAGATAGGGTTTCATTTGTCAGTTTGAATCGCCCGGTAACACTTACCCTCGCCAGATTTGCTTCGACTACTGTATTGGCCCGATAAACTCATTTTTACGAAACGTTTACCGCGAGGCGAAAAGGCTATATAATACATATCTCATCGTAAAAATGAAAGTGATGCAGGAAACAACGAATAGTCTGACAGTATATGATTATCTCGGCAAGCGAGGGTAATTTCAGCAGAAATAGGAAAATTTCAGGCGTCTGCTAGGGAAATTTTGACTTTCCGTGTTGGCACTGGGTACATTTGCCAGTGGAGTTGGTTTTTGGCCTCTCCACTCTGGGTGAGACAATCAAAATTCACGATAGCAAGTTGTCTTATGAAAAAAAAAATATATATATATATATAATAATAAGCGCTCGGGCGGTAAACAACGGCAAGAACGAGATTGAACTCTTATCCTGACTTAGGTTATACTGAGCACTGGCCACGCAAATAAAATAAGACACAGTGAAAGGCGCCGCGGCGGCGTTGTTTGCCACATAGCCAGCGTTGATTTGGACTCAGAGCGCCCTATTGGTGACGTGCACGACCAAAAGCATCGCTGTGATCGGCCTTCCACTATTGGCCAAACGCTCTCTATCACGTCTTGAGTAGTATTATTTTAGCCCTCATCGGCTGAAATATGTGCAAAGTCAGACTGTTAACCCTGACGGTGTTGATCTAGGAACGTGATGACTCGGCTTCTACCGCGCTTTTTACGCACAGTCGAGCTTCTCGCTCCCAACCAGCAATCTTGGTCGTAACGTCAGGGATAGAAACCATAGGAGGGCGCCAGAAAAAAAAAAACAAAAAAACATCTTGTCGCCCCCATAGTTCGATCTCCTCGCCAATGTGGTGCAAGGGTACAGCACCCAGAAAAAAAAAATGAAATGTTCTTGAAGTTGGGACTGCGTCGCCTTTTTCGTTACTCGGTGTTTTTCTTTTCTAACTGTATATAATCTACGAATTAACACTAAAAACGCTCATCTCCTAATTAAACGGTTAGCTACGAAGACGTTCTACACACACCCTACAAAAAAGAAAAGACGAAAAAAGCAACAATTTAAATAATTGAGGATTAGAAGAATCCGTCAGGTTGAAACAATGTTTCTTCTCGAGAGTGCTGCTTGTTTGTCGCTGGCTTTATGTCAGTTATACGGAAGCACCAGCACAAAGTACCTCTAACACGAAGCAAAAATGCACACGGTGATGTCGTCGGTGATCGTGAGATGAACGTTCCGTTGGTTTTGCGTGGCACTGAGTTTTCGGGAAACCGATGTTAAAGCTGTTATATAAAAACATGTTATAGTGATATTGTAGCGCTTTCACTGTGCTTTTAATATTTTGTGTAGATTCTTTTTTTTTTTTTCACGGTTTTATAAATTAAATTAAACTTCTTCAGATTGACTGGAGCCAAGAGCAGTTCTATTCGGGAAGAAATTCAGTAAAAAAATATGTAGCATTATATTTTTAACGCTGACCCAACGCCAGCACAACACCAGCGGAGTAGCATAATGCATTGTTTATTTCTCACTTACTATGCATTCGTTGCCTTCTGTCTCCAGCATTTCCTTGCCGTCGTTGCAAATTTTCGTACATGATAAAGACAATACGCCCTATAAAATAGTTGTAAATCAAAAGTTTAATTGCAAAACATATCATGCAATTGTTATTTTAGTTTTATAAACTTGACAAAGACAGTGTGCAAACATCAAACAGGATGACTTGTATTGAAACGACATCGCAGTGGATTAATCTGACTCGTACTCGTTTGGAAGGATTACAACGAGAAGTTTGAGACACATTAACTAAGCGTTCACCCTAAAATAAAGCGTTAGTTTTTACAATATACCGCACTTGCGGAGGACGCAGATCAACTTCTTATTTTTTTCTGGTACACGCAATATTACTAACATACTTCAAATTGTAATGTGAAAGCGCTAATAAAAAAAATGTTTCTCGTTAGCTATACTTTCAATGTGCGGAGGCATGCGGTTTAGAGAAGCTCACTTTAGCGAACGCCGTTTTACCGACCCCAGTTTATCGAATCGCCTCGTAAAAAACCTCATTTTAGAGAAAACGTCGATGATCCTCCTTTTAGGGAATTTTGCTAAAAGGAGGCATTTCTTTAAACGGAGGCTCCGCTTCTAAACCGAGCTTCGATAAGACGCACCGTTCTCTAACACGTGTTTTGATGAAATGGTGTTCGATCAACCGTAGTAAACCCCTTTATGTGGCAAACAGCATTTTATGTTTATATTTAAGGTAATTCAATAAAATTTAACATTCAACATAAAACAATAACATAAAACATAATTAGAGTGCTAAAGTTTTCTCCTGTGCTTGGAGTTCATTCCTTCCACCAGGCCCAAACGGGTTTCAGGAAGCACCCCGGCACGCAAGACAGCCTCGCGCTTATCAGTAAAAGCGCTCTGGGCGCGCATCTTGAAAAGCACGATGCCAAAAAACTGCAAAAAGAACGGAGGATGCTAATGGCTATCGACGTATCGAAGGCTTTTGACACGCTCCCTCACGCTACCGTAGTGGGCAGTGCAAAAATACTGGGAATACGAGGAAGGCCGTTAAACTTCATAAGACATTTCAAACGGATGAAGGTGCAGGGACAAGTTTGGCGAGCCCGAGAGCAGCAAACGTCACAATGCGGATGGGACATGGAGGGCGCAGTCCTGTCTATTACCCTTTTCAACATCACCATGATCTCGCTGCTGTGGGAACTAGCTCAAATACCGAGCCTGGCATTCACTGTGTACGCGGACGACGTTCTTTTATGGATGATGACCGAAGCGAGCGAAGCGGAGCAGACCGACACGGTACAACGGGGGATAAACGCGGCCAACGCGATCTTCGCGTGTGCGAGCCTGAAATCGTCGCTTGAATAGAAATACATGGTGTTCGGCCCGGGCTGGAAGCGAGCCCAAGTGAAACTCACGTTCAACGGCATGGACATCGAGATGACGGTGGAATGCGCTGTCCTGGGCGTAATCCTTAACTCCAAACTTGACCCCACCACGGGGACAGGAACATGGGTGTACCAGCCGAGGGGGGGGGGGCAAGGGGGGCGCTTGCCTCCCCCCCCCGTTCTCAGAGTGGGGGGGGGGCAAGTCATGTGTTTTGCCCCCCCCCCCCCCCCTGAAACAGCCACCACTGGGCAGGGCAAACACTGGCCGGTGGCGCCCAAGGGATACCAAGGGCACCGCCCCCTGGCCCTGGGAGTGGGAGGGGGGAGGGGGGTCTGGCTTGCCCCCCTGCTAAAAAACAAGTTGATACGCCAATGGACAGGAAGAATGCGCGACACATGGAAACAGGGGCTGTCCATAGCGAGAAGAACGGCCATGCGTACCGGTGGCCTCCGAGAACGGGTGGCCAAGATCATGATGGAGGCCGCCTTAGAATTCAAGGCGGTGTACGGTGAGCGCTTTTGCAAGCTCGGTAATCACCAGAAAACCAAGCTGAAACCTCTATTCTACGAGGCGAGAAGATGTATATTGGGACGTTTCAAGTGCACGAAAATCGAACAGCTGCACACGGCGGTGCCAATGCCCTCTGTCAACGACATTGCGAGACAGCAAGAATATAACTTCGACTCAAACTCCTGCATACCTGAAGGCCAGGGCGATCGCATAACTCCTCAGATGGAATATGGACGGAGCGGCATAGATACCATCCCAGATACTTCCGTGAGATAAGATCACTGTGACGCCAAACCGCCCATTCCGCGCAGGATGAACGCATCCCGCAACCCCAAGAGAAGAGCGAAGTATGCGAACAGACACGACAAAGAAACGGAAACCTTGGCCGTGGGAACGAGGATCTACTACATGGACGCGGCATGCGCGGAAGATGATGACAAGATCCGAGCGGTGACAGCCTGGCACTTTTGGAGCATAGGAATCACGGAGGCCAAACTTCTTGGCGGCAAGGAGATAACAACCACGCAGGACGCAGAAGCGGTGGCAGTGCTGGTGGCCATGAGAGGGGCGGATTGAAACGCAGAGAAGGACTCAACCCTGAGAATATTCACGGACTCGCAGAACGCTGTAAAAGCGCGCAGAACGCTGCATAAAACTAACCACACCTTCGGGAAGATCTTCCGACTGGCCGCCAGGCCCGCCGAGACCAAGAATGTAAAGACCTTCATGGAAAGGATCCCGGACCACACCGGCATCGCCGGAAACGAGGCAGCCGGCTGAGCCGCCACCGAGCAGCTATCGCGTTCCATCCTTCGGTGGATCAAAGGCATCGACGGCAAACCTGGACACGAAGGAGCATGCTATGACCTGGTAGAAACTATCGAAAGAGGCTAGGCCGTGGCGAGGAAGGAAGCCCGCAGAATGCTCAATGAAATGGGAGATCTACCCGAGGAATGCATGCCGTCTAAGGGAAGTTTCTGAAGGTTTCAAACCGTAAGACTGTGACAGTTAGGCAGGAGCGACAATAACGCCCGCCCGTTTAAAAAAAAAAAAATGGAACTGCGCCAAACGTGTAAGGATTGGACCCCGAGCACTTCCAGCAAGAACCGGGCATGTGTCCTTTTTGCATAGCAGACGTGGCAACTGACGAACGACGCCTCCTGTGGGAATGTGCGACGTTCTCAGAAGAACAATCTGCAGCCCTCGACGCGCTCGAACCTCAGGACAGGCCTCCCACACTCGTTGCCTGGTTCCGACCTGAAGGAACAGAGTTGAAAAAAAACTGAAAGACGTTTGCAAATCTCTGTAATGCGGAATTGGAGCGCAGCTTTTGAGGTATTTTGATTTTCCGATATACCATGACGGGAGGGTACGCAGGAGGCGGAGGCCAGGGTACAGAGGAGGAGGAGGAAGGGTGCGAAGGATGCTTCATCTCAGACATCATCTTGTTCCCGCGTGTGCGTCTGGTGTCGCACTAACGACGACGACAACCAACAGACAGTCTCAAGAACAAAGCGCGGGCAATCATGGAACTGATGTCCCCAACTAGCTGCCGATGCCCGGTCTGTGCCAAGAGCCAATCTCGTGTAAATACCTGCACATAGATTAAAGAGCCTTAGTAACGTCTCTAATAATGTCTAGCAATGGCGACGAGTACCGAACCAGCCTCTGAAGTCAACGGACGCAACTCCGAGTCTGCGGTGATGACGTACCAAGTATCACAGTTCGACAAGACGGAAGATAAGTGGACTTCGTATATTATCCGCATTGAATCTTACTTCGAGGGAAACGGCATCGTGAACGATGTAAAGAAGAGTGCGCTTCTCGTTTCGGCACTGGGCTCAAGAGCAATCGACGTCTTGAGTGGGCGTTGCGCGCCAAGAAAGGTGAAAGAGTTAACCTACTCTCAAGCGATTGAAATTCTCGAAGAATTTTACGCACCGAGGACGAACGAGATAGCTGAAAGCTTCAAACTTTTCACGAGGGTTCAAAAAGAGGAAGAGTCGGCTCAGCAATTCATCGTGGAACTTCGGCAGCTGGCCGATAAATGCAAATTCGGCGACATGTTAGACCGCATGCTACGAGACAAGACAGTGTGCGGAATATCCACACACTATCTCGGAATATCGACGTTCAGAAAGCACTAATTTCCAGGCCCAAGTTGACATTGCAGGAAACTGAGAACATCGTGCTGGCGGCGGAGGCGGCGAGACAAGGTGTCAAGCTCATGAAGCCTTCAGACGTGAAGTCAGAGCCGGAACTGCACAAACTGGCGGGTAAGCAACGACCGGGACTGTCACGCCAGTACAGCAAGGAAGAACGTGAACCATCGCTAGCGTGCGAACGGTGCGGCAGCAAGGAACACTCCGAGATGGCCTGCACGTTCAAGAATGCGAAGTGTTTCCAGTGTGGAACGAAGGGACACATCGCAATAATGTGTCCCTTTAAGGGCAAGCGACAACAGAGGACGTCCGCACTAACCGAAAACTCCGCTGAGGACGGCGACACAACATTCTCCTCAAACCTGCTGTCCCTGAAACAAAATCCGATCGGGGAGAACAAGGTCGTCGGTCCAGTTCGGCGCAAGTTCCGTTGGGGCGGAGTCGACATTATCATGGAGATCGACACGGGATCACCTGTGTGCGTGATATCTTGGCACGTTTACAACCAGCACAGAGAGAGTTGGCCAAGACTGGAGAAGTCAACCCTGAGGTTGTCTTGCTACTTGGGGCCACTGCCAATTGCCGGTAAGCTCACGCTTCCTGTTCCTTATGCCGACTAGACTGTCACAGCGTCGATGACTGTACTTCGCCGGCCAGGACCATGTTTGTGTGGCCGAGGCCTGATCCAAGCACTAAACAACTTGGGGACTCCTGTTCTCAGTGTGTCCAACTCGAAAAGCCAATGTAAAGGGGTGTATCTGGATAAAATCTTGACCGAGTGCGAAGAGGTATTTGAGCCAACGCTAGGACTTCGAGATTCCACCCGCACACCTGTATGTCAAGGAGGGGTCGGTTCCAAAGATCTTCAGGGCTAGACCTCTTTCGTATGCTATGAGGGACAAGGTTTCTGACGAGCTCGACAGGTTAGTGAGGAACGGCGTTCTGTCTCCGGTGGCACACTCAGAGTGGGCAACCCCGATCTTGCCGGTTACGAAGAAGGACGGATCAATCAGAATTTGCGGCGATTACAAGCTAACCGTGAACGCGGCATGCGTTACAGAGCAATATCCGCTACCTGTGATTGATGCCCTCTTTGCCGCTCTCAACGAGGGAGACGTGTACAGCACGCTGGATCTTCGCGACGCTTAGAATCAGATTCCCCTTGACGAAGACTAAGAAACTGTCGGTTATCAATACCCATCGAGGATTGTTTTGTTACAACCGTCTGCCGTTTGGGGTGTCTTCCGCGCCCGCTATTTTTCAGCGTACTATGGAGACTATGCTGAAGGGTATTCCAGGCGTGCAGGCATATTTGGGTGATGTCGTGGTGGCAGAAAAGAAAGAAGATGGTGGAAAGGGCCTCAAGGCGGTTCTGAGGCGCTTCTGAGAAAACGGCGTCAAGTTAAGGAAGGACAAGTGCATCTTCCGGATGCCAGAAGTCTTCTACCTGGGACACAAGATCAGCAGCGACGGACTGCAGCCTCTGGAGAAGAACCTGGATGCTGTGATGAAAGCTCCAAGTCCTAAGAACGTAAGCGAATTATGTTCCTACATCGGGCTTCTCACATACTACAGTAAGTTTCTTCCGAACATGGCTACATTGCTCGCTCCACTCTACGACCTTCTAGCCAAAGATCGCCGCTGGACCTGGGGTCCGGAGCAGCAAGAGTCGTTTCGAGAAGTCCAAACAAGCACTGCGACAAGCAAAGATGCTCACGCACTTCGACCCAGCGAAGCCATTGCGCCTAAAGTGCGACGCATCGCCGTACGGAATAGTAGCGGTGTTGTCGCATCGCGTTTGAAACATAGACAAGCCAATTGGGTTCCGATGCCGAAGACTGTCAAAGGCCGAGAGAAACTACTCTCAACTCGAGCGTGAAGCATTGGCGTTGGTGTTCGGAGTGTCTAGGTTCCGCGACTGTCTGCTTGGTCGATCGTTTATTTTAGTCACAAATCACAAGCCTTTGGTTGGACTGTTTCGTGAGGACCGTCCGACACCAGTCATGGCCGCGGCTCGGATCCAGCGCTGGTCTTTGCTGCTGGGAGCTTACAACTACAGGATAGAGTATAAACCTGGGCCAGACAACCAAAACGCCGACGCACTCAGTCGACTTCAACTAGAGACTCCCGAGGAAGCGACCGATGAGCTACCTGAGTATGTCCATTCGCTTCAACAGCTCTACAATACTCATCTTTCGTCACAAGTGCTCTGTCAACTGACTTTGAAGGATGAGGTCCTCAGTACGGTAAAGTCCTACATTCTCGAAGGTTTGCCTCGGGAGAGGAAAGCGTCTGATCCACGCATGCAAGCGTATTTTCCTAGGAGGATAGAAATGACCGTGGTCCAAGGTCTTATCTACTGGGGCCACCGAGTCATTGTTCCTGAGCCCGCACGAGACCAGATGCTGCAGCTTCTGCACGAGACGCACCAGGGTGCCTGAGCAATGACGTCTGTCACACGTACAATCGTGTGGTGGCCTGGACTTGACGGTGAGATTGAAAGTCTGGCGAGCAATTGCCACACCAGTGTACAAGCAAGGTCGATGCCGCCGGCGAAGACTCCTGTTAATTGGCCTTTGACTCAGGAGAACTGGTCGCGTGTTCACCTGGATTTCGCTGGTCCAGTAAACGGTGCGATGATCTTGGTTGCGGTGGATTCGCACTCGAAGTGGATAGAGGCAATTGCTATGCAACATGCCACGACCGAGTCCACAATCACGGCACTACGCGAGATTTTCAGCCGGTTTGGCATACCGTGAACCATCGTGAGTGATAATGGCACTCAGTTTACATCCGAAGCGTTTGCCATGTTTTTGTCCAACAACAACGTGAAGCCCTTGCGCACAGCTCCGTACCACCCACAATCGAACGGCCTCGCGGAGAGAGCCGTACGCACCATCAAGGAGGGACTCAAAAAACTTCAGACCGGTAGTTTGTCTATGCGCCTCGCAAAGGAGCTATTCAACTACCGTAGGACGCCATTGGAGGATGCAAGATCTCCGTCCCAGCGGCTTTTAGAATACTGAATCCGCTCCCGCCTGGATACCTGCCTTCCGCCTCCTGTCTCTTTTCCTCTCTGTTCAGAGGGAGATACTGCGAGTAAGCTTTGCCCTGGCGACTCCGTCTGGCACGCAACTTCGGTGAAGGGGAAAAGTGGCTTCCGGGGACAGTTAAAGAAACAACGGGTTCCCGCATGATCACGGTCAAGACGTCAGCAGGAGAGCTGAAACGGCACATAGACCAAATTCGTCCAAGAGAGAACACGGCACCTGCGCCAACGGTGAGCAGAACGCCTGAACCACCCGATCAAGATGCAGCCTCACCAGCGCAGTCTGACGCAGCAGAAGACGAGGCCGTCCCAGCTTTTCGGCGGTCGACAAGACCCAAGAAACCTGTTGACCGATTAAGGAGGGGGAAATGCTGCATCTCAGACATCATCTTGTTCCCGCGTGTGCGTCTGGTGTCGCACTAACGACGATGACAACCAAAAAGAGAGTCTCGAGAACAACGCGCGAGCAATCATGGAACTGATGGCCTACCCCAACTTGCTGCCGATGCCCGGTCTGTGCCAAGAACCCATCTCGTGTAAATACATGTACATAGATTAAAGAGCACTAGTAACGTCTCTAATAATGTCTAGCAAAGGAGGAGGGGAGGGTATGAGGAAGATAGTGGAGAGTACGGAGGAGGAGGAGGGGAGGTTATGGAAGAGCTGCGCTCTAAAACGGTCTTGGCCAGCTTACTCTCCTTCTTTGGAGAGTCGGGCCTGGACATGCTCATATAGAGACGCCCTCTATCTAGACCCGTATTTTCTTCCACTCCTCACCCACCACGATTCCCTAAACCTCACCATACCGTGGCGTAAAGGCCCGACCACATTAGTGTCGCGAGGCCTATTACCGCGCGACGCTGGCCGTCGCGGGCTGCCGACCAAAACCAGTTTTGCGCACTCAGCAGCCCGCCGGACGGCGCCGCCAAGCCAACCTGTCCTGGAGCGGTTGAAAGCTCGCCGCTTTTCGCCGCAGAAGACAGGAGCCAATGGGAGGTGGCGTAGATAGTGACGTTGCGATGCCATGGCAACGCGCAAGCCGGTTCTCCGCGCGTCTTTCACGTTGAAAAGGAGCGTATAGTGTTGTTCCATTTCGTCCTCTATCCCTATTTACCCAATGCCTTTCCCAACAGAGCAGTTCCTTGAAACCGTGCGACAGTTTCCCTTTTTATATGACAAGACGCAGCCAGACTACTTCGATATTGACGCTAAGAACAACCGCTGAGAAATTATAGGAGGGGAATTCGAAATCACAGCCCAATTTCTCCGGGACACTTGTTTCATGTCGCCTGCGTTGTGATGGATGTAATGTTGATTTGATGACACCCTAGAAAGTAGCTTTCATCTCTGGCGCGCAGCCGGGGCAGCTGAAAGCCCTGACATGTCCCTCGGTGTTTCGGTAGCACCAACTCGGCCAGACCCCAAACCTGCGCCTCCTTCCCTTCAGAGCGCGACGACGTCGCAAGATCAACGAACAGGCTAGGATGATCACATTCACGCTGATCATCAGGTCATCATGAACACCTACCATGTAGGCAGCGAGTGCGGTTTCGATGCTGATATACGCAAAACAAGTGAGCCGACACGTAAGAATTTAACCAAGAGCAGACGACGAAAGAGCGAGAAATCGGGCGGGAGGCGCGCGCGATGGCGTGAGCGAGTGCTGTACGTGCATACCGCCAGGGAAGTCTCTGAAGGTTCCAAACCGTAAGACTGCGACGGTTAAGCAGGAACCACAATAGCGCCCGCCCGTCAAAAAAATGGAACGACGCCAAACGTCTAAGGATTGGACCCCGAGCACTTCCAGGAAGAACCGGGCTCGTGTCTTTTTTGCAAGGCAGACGTGGCAACCGACGAACGACGTGTGTGACCTCCTTGCGTTAAGACCTCCTCGCCGCCGGTGCCGCCCTGCGGCGCCGGCTCCCTTCATTAAGGTCGTTGAATGGCGCCATTAACTATTAAAATCTGAAGCAAGTTTCTTACGTTCAAGTCCTTCGGGAACACTTTTGTTATACAGCCGTGAGAATCACGTGTAGTGATGATAAAGCTGCTCGGAAGAATTGAAGACGCCTCATTTTGAGTGCTTGTGGTAGCGTGTGGTATTGAACTGCACTGTCGGTGTCCTGAAAAGAAGTGAGACTTGTTTAAATATATGGAGCGATACTGCGACGAGATATTTAAAAAACAACGGAAGTAGCTTTTTACTAAAAAAAATAAGAATACGAAAGGATCTCCGATATCATCTAACTATAATCTCACTTAAAACAACACTAAGCGCCCAAAACATTTTAAGTGCTTGAATAGAATACGCATGTCATCAAATAAACATTCATAAACAAAACATGGAGGAATGTTTATGTTGCATAACTCATTTCGAGTTACGAGCCAGTCTGAAACATGCTTCTATCTTGAGATCCCGACTCTGAAAGAGTATGTTGGCGAATCACTTAAATGGGTGTCCCAATGCAACTATTAAAATTAATCGTTTTTCTTTTTTTTTTGGGGGGGGGGGGGTAGTTTATTTTTCACACACGTGTCCTATTTAAGCACCGAAAGAAAGGTTTTCAGGAGTTCGTAGTCTTTTTAGCGCAAATATCACCATGGTCTAGAGCCATGCTTTTCCTGAATAGCATATTTTGACGTGGGGCTTAGATTTAAAAAAAAAAATCAAAGATAGCAGTTACCCTGTACACTACTGCGTAAGCATACAAGACCATTGTTTCTGGACAGGCGCAAGAAGGAATTCAGGCGCCTGTCCAGAAAAGACAGTCTGGTATGTTTACGCGGTAGTGGACAGGGCCGCTGCTATATTTTAATTTTTAAAACCTAAGCCCCACGTCAAAATATGCTATCCAGAGAAAGCATGGCTCTAGCCTATGGTGATATTCACTCTATAAATACACTGCACTGCCTGAAAACCTTTCGGGGAGTTCACTGCCTCAAAGGTTTTCAGGCAGGAAGTCCTTTCAGGGTGTTCAATTAAACACTAAACTCCCTGAAAACCATTAAAGCTAACAGGATGGGGGGTATTCCTTGCGCCCAATTGTTCGTGTTTCCCACTGGCAATCAACGACGTCGCTTTCTCGCCGGTTGTTACGCCTGTCGTTGAATCGAATACAGTGAAATCTAATTAGAGCGATAAGGAGAAAACCCGAAAATGCAATCGTTATAACCGATTATCGCTGTATCTGGTCCGGTTACCCCACGCAAAACGCATGGCCCTCTAGAAACTGAGCGTTATATGTGGTATCGTTATCACTGTATTGTCTCTTTGTTTCTTTTATTATTTTGGTTGTTTTTCTTCCGTGGTAATGCGCAACTCTACAAAACGGCACGAGAAAATCTACAACAGTGTTTCACAACCGCTCTTCTGCTGTTTACCGTGCATCACGCAGTACAGTGATACCAGACCGTACGTCGGTACGATGTTCATCCGGATGAAAAAAAAGAGGGAGGGGGGTGGAAATTGAAATTAAGATCCCTCTGTTCTTCAGCGCGAGATTTGGATTCGCAGTCTTTCAGTAGAAAAGGTACCGAAATCTAAAGCCAACCAATAAAATGGGTCCGAGTCAGACTTGTACCGTACGCATTACATGTAATCAAATTACTTGTAATCAATTACTTTTTGGAGTAATTTTGTAATCAGTTGATTACTTTTATTGGGCAGTAATCACAAGAGTAATCTGATTACTTTTTGAAGTAATAAAATTACTTGTAACCGTTACTATTTTTCCCCGGCCCCCCCCCCCCCCCCCCCCGCCCCCGGCACACGCCTTTTTTTTCTGAAGTGACAAAAATAAAATTTGCTTTTTTTTCGAACGGAAAAAAGAGATTTTTTTGCGGAGCTGTAGGAAACGAGGTCAATCCCTTTCTAGTTCCTGTGGAATGTCCGTTTTTTTTTTTTCGAGCTGGGACTGGGAGTGGGAAGCCTCAGGGAAGCCACAGTGCGTGACAAAGGCCATGCAGGGCGAAGTTTGAGGGAGCAGAATGTAGCTTTGTAAGTCCTTCGTTCAGACTAGCCCCCTCACGCACACACACACAGAAATAAAAAAAATAAAAAAGTCCTGCTTAGGGTACCTACTCGCAGCCCGTAGGAGAACCAGAACCGAAGAATAAATAAAGCGGATGCAAAATATAACAAAGCCACTTGAGATATTTCCCCATTTCCTCTACGTGGTCTTTGTGACAAGCAATGTTTCGAGTTGAGAAGTGGTCGGGGCGATCTCTTCCGCTAATGGATACTACACATGATCCGTTTCAAATCCTGGAGCTGCTGCTCTTTTGTTTAACATGCGAGCTTATCCACATGTGAATAATAAAATGAGCGACGCAAACTTTGAGCGACAACCCTTGCTCAAGCTTAACAAGATCTAGAACCCCCTTCGCTCCACCCCCCCCCCCTCACGCACACACACACTGGCGAACGCCCAAATCCTTAAACTTCTTCAAACGAATTCTATGCTTGTGTCCGCGTTGTGAAGGTGCAATGACCACGAAGAGGGAACGAGTTTTTCTTCTTCAATACTTGTGCAAATGTGAAATATAGGTTGGAAGTAGTTCATTGTTATGAGCGCTAAAGATGTGTCTTCACACAATAAAGTAATCGGAAAAGTAACGGTTACTTTATAAAGTAATGTCCAATTACTTTTGCCGTCGAGTAATCAAGTAATCTAATCGAATAATTTTTATCCAAGAGTAATAGTAATTGTAATCGATTACTTTTTTTTAGTAACGTGTACAAGACTGGTCCGAGGTTACCTTCAGAGCAAATATTAGTGCCCATTGATTGGAATTATATTGCATCAGCATATCAAATAAAAACTTAAACTAAACGCAATATCCAATTGTCTGTTCTGCGTGTGCTTTTAATGAATGCAGGAAAAATAGCCTATTTATGTGTCGGAACTTTTTTCAGGGTTTATATGCCGTCTCAGGGCTCTAAAATGAACGGCTGGGATGAAGAAACATTTTTTTTTTTATCCCTGCTACCTAAACAACCATAAGAATATTACGAATTTATTCAACCCAAATCGTTGAGTCGTTTTTAAACAATCAAGGACAATAAGGTTTTGACATTAAGACAATATGGCTTTGATACTATACACTCTAAAAAAATCAGTTTTTGAAAGGTTCTTGGACACACCAAGAACTCTTTCAGCTCGTGAAGAACGGTTTCGCCTCAAGCACTATCGCCCCCTGCCGAACTAGAAAGGCGACTGGGCGATGAAAAACTCGTTCGCATTAAAAAAGGAGCTTAAAAAAACCCTTCATATTTGTTTTCACGAAGAACTCATTTAGGGTGTGCTTAAAAAAACTTTTTAAGGTGCAAAATATGAACAAGCCGAAGAACCCGTAAGAGTTCTTTTACGACCTGATTTTTTTAGAGTGCACCCTTCTGTGTAACAATAAATTTTCTTGTAGCAAACAAATTATAGAAAACGTCAAACGAACACGCAGAAAAATGTTTTTCAAACCAATGATATTAACAAAGTATAAAATAAAGGGACGTGATATCGTTGTCCTCGGAATGCAATCATAAGATAATTAGGACAGCATACATGCAAAATATCGCGCAATTTTTAATAATACATAGCTCAAGATCATGACTTCATGACAGCGGTGTCTTTGTCCTCTCCTTTCCTTCGTGTTTCATAAAAATTCAGCTGTCCACATAAACAAGTATAAACCAACTCTCACCAAAGATCCTAACGCATGATTTCATAGTATGTATGTTTTGTAGGAGAATTTAAGTAATGTTTCTCATTTTAATATACTCAAAATTTCTGGTCCGGTCCTAGGATTATTTAATGCTGTTGGAGAGGGATCTCTCAGCAAGGTGGACATACATTTTTGCCAAAAATGTATAGCAGAAACGAACAAATATTACATAATTTCCTATAAGTCATTTCATAAATGTTCCCAGACGTTTCAATAACGTCGTTTACGTGATGATTGGTACAAAACGTGGGGCGGAATCTAACGCAGTCATTACATTTCGCCACCAAAAGCTACTGCATCGTAGCTTCTTAAACGCAAACAAAAACAAAATATAAATAAAAATGAAAGACGTTTATAATTCTCTAATGCAAAATTAGAGCGCAGCTCTTGAAGAGGAGGAGGGGAGGGTACAAAGCAGAGGGTATGCCTCTCCTCCCCCTCCGTACCTTCCCCTCCTCCTTGCCTCCTGGCCTCCCATTTAGCGGGAAATGTTCGCTCAATTTCCCGCTAAATTTAGCGGAAAATTTAGCGCAAATTTTTCCGCTTACTTTAGCCGGACAATTTCCCCGCTAAATTTAGAGGGTTAGGTTCCCCGCTAATCTTTGCGGGGAAATGGACCTCGCGCGCCTTCAACACCAATTCAGTTTCCCCGCTAAATTTAGCGGGGAAACTGACGTCCCATAATGCAACGCGCGCGGCTACACTGACACCGACGCCGACGCTGACGCCAACGCCAACGGCGTCGCCGCTCAACCCGGAAACGGCCACCTAAGAGCTGCGCTTTAAAAAGAATATATATTTTAAATATTTACGTCACTTGCTTATGGCCGGTGCTCGCTATGGTATCAACCAAACATATCAACACATTTTACTGCCTTAGCCATCATTGCGAACGGTGTCAAGAACGTGAGCTTATGCTAGTATGTGCAGACATCTCAACTTAGCAAGCCCTGAAGCTTCCTCGAAAAAAATAAACTATTATAAAAAAATGAAAGACGTTATAACTCCCTGTAATGCCGAAATAGAGCGCAGTTCTTGAGGAGGAGGAGGGGAGAGTACGGAGAGGAGGGTATGCCCCTCCTCCTCCTTCGCACTCTCTTTTCCTTTTCCTCCTCCCCATCCACCCTTCCTACCCGTCGTCCATCCTCCTCCTCCTCTCATACCCCTTCCTTCCCCCTCCCCCTTCCCTCATGACGTCACTCGTGACCCTAGTGACCCTGTGACGTCACTCGTGAAAGCATCGTGAAGGTCGTGACCTTCACGAAGGGAAATTCGTGACGTCACTCGTTACCCTAGTGACCCTTACAACGTAACACGTGACGTCACGTGTGACGTCATTATGGGCAACGTCCCATGATGCAACGCGCAGTTACGAGTAACGTCACTTCAGCGACGTCACTTGTGACCTCACTAGTGACCCTAGTGACGTCACTCACTACTTTCGTGATGTCACACGTCACGTCACGTGTGACGACACTATGGGAAAAGTCCCACAATGCAACGCGCGTTTACGGCGACGGCGACGCCGACGCCGCTAAAGCCGGAAACGGGCGCCTAAGAGCTGCTCTCTGAAATTAAAGACGTTTACAATTCTCTGTTACGCCGAATTAGAGCGCAGCTCTTGAAGAGGAGGAGGGGAGGGTACGGAGGGTAGGGTACGCCCTCCTCCTCCCCCTCCTCCACCTCCCCTCCTCCCGGCCAGCTGCCCTCCCATTTAGCTGGAACTTTTTGCAAAATGTTCCGCTAAATTTAGTGAGAAAATTTAGCGAAGATTTTAACGCTAAATTTAGCGGGGAAACTGAATTGGTTTTGAGGTAACGGGACGCGAATTTCCCCGCTAAATTTAGCGGGTTAAGTTTCTCAGTTAAATTTAGCGGGAAAAATTTAGCGGAAGCATTTGCCCACTAAATATAGCGGAAAATTCCCCCGCTAAATTTAGCGGGGAAACTGAATTGGTGTTGAAGTCTCGTGACGTGAACTTCCCCGCTAAATTTAGTGGGGAAATTTTCCCGGTATATTTTGAGGAGAAATGTTTCCGTGAAATTTAGCCAGAAACGTTTTCCGCTAAATTTAGCCGGAAATTTCCCCACAATGCAACGGGCGCGATTACGCCAAAGCCGACGCCATTCTACCCGGAAACGGGCGCCTAAGAGCTGCGCTTAAAAAAAAACAAAAAACAACAGAGACCAAGATTTGATATAGCAGTTTTTTGTGAGGACCAAGGACTGCTGTTCAATGCACGAAACTGAATAACTTTTGTAACATCTGGCACTAGAGTGGCTTGCCAGATTTTGCTACTTCCTGTTCAGTTCACATGTATATTGCCACACGCGTCGCTGAGCGGGCGCGTGCGTGGCCGAATGGTCACCGTGCTTGACTGTCGCGCGAAAGGTCTAGGTTCGATTCCAGCGAGCGGAATGTTCTTTTAATTATTCTTTCAACTTGGCGTTCCCGTGGTTCGGGAACATTCTCGTTTGATCGCGTTCCGAATGTTCTACGCGCCGAACGTTCCAGGCCGAATGTTCCAGAAACCCACGCGGCTACAAAAGGTGCTCCACGTGGCGAGCCGCAGTCAGTCTCAGCCCAGCGATCAATCCTGCTGTTACGCGGCTATCGACGCACGCGACGCTCAGTTGTTTTCGTCTGTCTCCTATTTATTTTGGGCACAAGTTCGCCCCATTAAACGTTTAGTTTATTTCAGTTTTCGTCGCCTCATCAATTGTCATTCGTGACAATATTGTATGATAGTTTGTTATGAATGAAAACATCTGCACTCTTAGAAAAAACAGGGGACCAAAAGGAGCTAACAGAGCTCCTTTACCACCCTCCTCAAGGCCAGGGGGGAAGCGCTCCGCTTGTTACCTCCTAAGGCGCAGCAGACACTATGAATGCGGTGCTACCAGGTGAAGCTCGCCGCGAAGGTGCACCAAGGAGGCAAGTATTACCTCCTAGAGGGTGCACCTGTTTGGGCACTGCCAGAGCCTGGGCGCTGCGATTGGCTGTGGGAAGGCGCAAACGAGTTCGCTAATTGGTCTCCTCGTATGACACGTCATTCTTCGCGCATGCGTGGGAGAGTGCCTGCCCGGCCGACCGGGAGTGTCGGCGCCTTCCGCGCCGACGCTCCCGGTCATAACGGCATAACGGTCTTTCTTCTCGAACGTTCGACGGAGGCGTCCCAGCGCAGGAACGTTCCTTATTGTTCTGTTCGGCTCAGTCTCTTCTTACGAGGTCACCGAGAGCGCTGCATTGACTTCAGCCGAAGATCCAAGTCGTGTGCACCGCATGCAGGTAAGGAAATGTTCTGCGCGGGCGGCAGTTGGCGTCGGTTATGACCGCAAGGGAAACCGACCCCCGTCTTCCTTAGACAAAGGGTTGGCGGACGTGTTGGCACGTTTGAAGGCGTCGAGCGTTCGATAAAATTAGTGTGTGGCGCGAACGCAGACACGGTTTAGACCATCGAGGGTCATAAAGAGTAAGCACAGGAATGACTGTCACTTGCACTAGCGCATATTTAGAAGGTTGACATACGCTAATTAGTGGCGTAGCCAGCAGCTTTTCCGGGTGTATGTGTGTGCGGGTGAAGGAAGGGGGAGAGCGGCGGTTCGGCGAGCCGGGCGGCCGGGCGACAAGAAGCCTTTTGAATCGGGGGTCGCCTACGTTTAAGGCGTGAGGGGGTATGAGGTTTTCTCTTTTTGGGGCCGTAGGTGTGTCGCGTCGGACGCTAAATTGAGGATCTGATCAAATATTTGAAAATCTCATAAGGTGTTTTTTGTTTTTTTTTCGCAGAGCAGTAGTCGATCAGGCATTCATTGGCGGCACCGGCCAACCGGCGCCGGCGCGATTAATTCTCAACGTCGTTGATATTTGTAAATGTCAGTGTTAAACACTGGTTTTGAATATCAACGTTTTTTGTTTTGTTTTTTGTAATTTAACGAGGTTTGATAAATAGTTTGGTAAAATGTCACGTTACCTTGAAATACCGAATATAAATGTCTTAGCTAATTATTCTTGCGCTTCGCAAACATTAATAGTAGTATATTACGGAATAAGGTCATGAAGTTGTTACAGGCAGCGAGGCTAGCAATTATATTGTCTTGGCATTTTCTTTGCGTGTGATCAGGCATTTCAAAAACTCTGATCATTCAGTAGGCGAGTTAGATATAACTCAAGTTTGCATTATTTGAAGTTGATTGAATATATTTCTTTCGTCCTGCGGCAACGTTGTAGGGTGATTTCGTCGAGGGTACTGGATGCCTGCTACCTTGGACTCATCTCGTGACAGTTCTTAACAATGTTTACTGCAGGTAAGTGTAGTGCGATATTTTATTTTGATTTTCTTGTTCCCATTCGTGCACTTGAAATGGGGCTCTTGATCTTTATGTTTATTTTGTGTGTGTGCTGTTTGTTCATTTTCGAGAGAAAATTGAGGGTATACTTTGAGTAAATGAATTAGAGCAAGACACACAAGGCGCTTGAGTGTGTCTTTTTCGGTGTTCTTTTTTGTGTTTTCCTCCTTGTGCGCTGTTATTCTCATGTCTAAATAAAACATACATTCAATTTTAATCTGGCAAATTACTTCGGCAAAAATATTTACATATTTGCCGAAGTTCGACATTCGACAGTTAGAAATTATTCGTGCGCTTCGCAAACATTAAAAGTAGTATATTACGGAATAAGGTCATTAAGCTGTTGCCGGCAGAGAGACTAGCAAGTATATTGTCTTGGCATTTTGTTTTTGCGTGTGATCAAGAATTTTTAAAAGCTGATCATGCAATAGGTGAGTCAGATGGCTAAGTTTGCATTATTTGAAGTTGATTGAATATATTTCTTTCCTACTGCGTCAACGTTGTAGGGTGATTTCGTCGAGGGTACTGGATGCCTGCTACCTTGGACGCAACTGCAGGTGAGCGTAGTCAGATATATTATTTTGATGTTCTTGTTCGCATTTGGGCACTTGGAATGAGGTTCTTGATTTTTATATTTTCTTTGTGTGTCTGGTGTTCGTTCATTTTCCAGAAAAAAATTGAGGGTATACTTCAAGTAAATAAATTAGAGTAAGACACACAAGGCGCTTGAGTGTGTCTTTTTCAGTGTGCTCTTTTTCTGTTATTTTGTTATTGTGTGCTGCTCTTCTCATGTCTAAATAAAACATAAACTCAATTTTAATCTGGCAGAGCACTTCGGCAAAAATATTTGTATATTTGCCGAAGTTCGGCTGTTAGGGTTGGCGGTCATAGGGATCTGCTGTGGTGCTGAGTAGCTAATGTGGTGTAGCGCTCTGAGGTGTATGTTCTTCCTCTGTCATTGTCTTAAAGCGCAATCATGTTTTTTCATGTACAATATCAACTCGCCCAACAATCAGCACTTGTATATACTAACCTGCTACAGTAGTTGTACCCCTTTGACTATGATTTGTTAGTCACCTAAGTAAATTGGGGTGACAACGGTTAAACTGGTCACGTCTGGTAAGTATGGTCGATGCTTTATAATGCTGGAATCAGTGGCCCATCAAATGTTCCAAATGCGTCTTAGAAAAGTCTAATATTTCTTCACAGTTTCTTCAAATTGGGGATGATATGTTTCAACCATATCACATGATTTCCACATTTGTTTTGGTTCCAGGCAGGCAGTGCAATCTACCCGGTGGTTACCACCTCAAGCCTAATTAATCCTGAGGCGCCCAGCTATGTGGCAGTGGAGGGAGACCTCGAAGCCGCGTCGCCTGCTGAGGCAGTCCTGGTTGCATTCTTCCTCTAACTCATCTTTAGCTACGACTAGAGCCCCGAAAGTTTTTCTCCAGATGCCTTTATTGCGCTTAGTGGTTTCATCTTAGAACTTTTATAAGATGTCTAGTCATGCCATTGATTTTTATGCCATTTTGTTTGTCACAGCCACAATAAAACATTGTCATTTACTTTCAGAACTAGGCCGTCTTCATCTATTATAAGGCCCACCCTTGAAGCGCGTACTGTCACACCCACAAAGGGCCATAGTACCTTTCTTTAGGGGGTAAAAGTGATTCCATCAAGTGTGCATTTAACCTCTAATAAGGTGGAGTGGGTCAGTTGGTTGCTGTTATACATGATGGGGAAAACAGCTGGGAACGCCTGGACTACGAAGAACAAACACGACAGGACAGCACTTTTCTGTCGTGTTTGTTCTTCGTAGTCCGCGATTTCTGAGCTGTTTTCCTCATCGTGTGCATTTAACCCCAAAGTGGATCATAGTTCCCTCCAAAAGGAGGTAAAATCAGCGCCCTCAATTACGTCGTCTTACCTCTCAAAAGGGATGAAATTCCCCCCTAAAGGAGGAAACGGCTGACCCTGAAAGGATGCACTTTTAACACCAAAAGGAACTAAGCTTACCTCCAAAGGAGGCAATGTTGCACCCTAACCCAGGGGGTAAGTTTGCAGCCTCGTTGCAGGGGGTAACGATACCTCCAAAAGGGGTTGCCCTGTGTGCAAGTCGGTTACCCCCTTAAGGAGGATACTACAGTACCCTTTTTTTTTAAGAGTGTGCTATACTCCGCGTCACTAGTTGCGTGCAGTACAGGCGAAGGCAATGCCAAGGAAGAGAAGAAAGGGCAAGCATTAGAAAGGCTGAAGAGGAGGAGAGAAACCTCTTCTCCTCTCTAACATTCCTAGTGCTCTTCCTTTCTCTCCTCGCCCTCCACTGCCATCCTTTCCCGTCCCGCCTTCCTAGTGCTCGCCTTTTCTCTCTTCACCTTGCCTTGCCTTTGCCTTCACTTTACACAACTAGTGACACGGAGTATAGTAGAGTGCTCTTGGCTCCTTTTAACCTCTCCGAGAGGCAGTTATGAAACTCTATTATAACTGACAGCTGCCACCAACAGAATGGTTGAGTTAGGTAGAAAAAGCAAACAAACATTATTATGAACCCCTAATATTACATTATAAACTTTCAGCATTTTGAAAACCCAGGTACGCAAGATGTTGAGACATTATAACTACGAATTCGCTGAAAATGTGCTCAACTGGACGCAAATCAGGCCCGGATATAAGGTCCTCTTGACGCTGCATGCCAGTGGGTTTACTGAAGCAGACTGGTTTCATTTCCGCTCTTAGGAATTTTAAGGTTTTCGGGAATTACTATAGTGCTATATTATATCGAGTAGCATGAAAAACACCGGCGCACATGGCACGGGTAAATGTGAAATCCGCCCGAGGAAGCTCGACTATTGAACCGTCGGAGTTGAGGTGTAAGCATGGCTGAGGGCAGTTGCGAGGTGATAAAGCTTCACTTTACTATCCAGGGCATGGAATTTCAGCAACTACATAAAACAAGTCGCATTTCAAGCTAATATCGAAAGTTCTGCTTGGAGTAGTGCATCGATGTCTCTTACTTTTGTATCGGCTTCGACAAACGCGGCTCACGACATTCAAAGAAACACAAAACTCTTCATGATAAAAAATTTACCCGAGTGTCAACAGGTGGGACGTCAATGGTCATGTAGAGGCATGATTCGAGAAGGTTGTTGGTTGCCGTCGCAGACCAGCACAATGCTAGTGAGGTTAAATATTCAGCTACCGTGTACGGCAGCTCAACCGTCACCCATTGACACTCTTTTCAACATCGCTACTACGATTTTACCACGCATCGTAGATAAGTTTGTTAGTTTGATATCTTGAATTTCTCTGAAAATAAAACGATCTCCCGAAAACTGCCGCTGGCGCCACCTATAAGCAGCGATATCAACTAGCTGGATTGTTTGTGTATTGTGTATGTGAGTCTTGTGGATAAAAAATATGTGCCTCGATTTTACTACTGGCGCGTAACAACAGTACGTCTTTAAACCTTGAATAAAGTACTCATTTGTGGTTAAGGTAATGTATTAAACTGAATAATTCGCATCTGAACTTTATTGCTGAGGCCACGTTCAGTTGAACCTTTGCCTTTTCGCGATTTTGGTATTTTCTCATACGCTCTATAAAGAAAAAAAAAATCCTGAGTGCTTTCTTGGGCTGACCATGTGCAGGGAGAAGCAATATGAGCTGACTCAATGGCGTCGATGACGCAGTAGTTTAAAGGGACACTGACAGGGTATTTATTCCCGACGATTTTTTATTTAAATATGACCTGTAAGAGCCCAACTACCCGGAACACAATTTGCGGCTCGAAATTCGTTTTCTTTCTGCCAGAAGTCCGCCGGTCGAGAATAGACTTCTAAACATCTCTGCATCAAACACTGCGCTCTTTGCATTATGGAAGCTCTTTGGCCATGTAGAGGAGTGGCATGATTTCGCTTTCGCTTACCCCATCGAGAAAGTAGTCCTGCTAAGCACTGCGTGAAAATAAAGTTAACGCTCGGTTGCATTGCACACAATCATCTTCATGAGAGCTCCCGTATAAACACGGACCTCCAGTGGCCATAAGGACCTGTCTAAAGATGACCAGGAGTAGCAGTGAGGCCTGCCACGTCCCGTACCTTTCTGGCGGCCTTGTTACGAACTCCAGGGTGCAGGATGACCCTACCAGCTCACGGATCATTTTAAGAAGCCTGGGACATTGAGTCGGTGGAACAGAATGAACGGGCCAGTACACTTCTTTCCTTGTTTACCTGCGCACAGCCTCTGGTACGTCAAAAGCCCCAAAAAACGTGCCTCAGCATTATGTTCGTATTAATAGGCAACACCATAAATTAAAAAGTCGCATATTTTACAATGCATTCACTGCATTTGGGCGTGGTGGGGTGTCGTGCATTGAGTTTGGCAAATGCGAATCGAAACGGTGGCCAAAAGGTACCCAGAATGCTTCGCGCGGCACTAGGCCGCTAGGATCACTTCGATATTGCAAGAAGTGTATTGGCCGGTTTCAGGCGCGCTCACTCTCCTTACCTGGTCACGTGGTGTTTAAGCAATAGCGTACCAAATATATTACAAGTTGCGAGTCATCTAAAGCACACATTAATATTATAAATAGAAAACAACAGGAACCCCCCGCCCCCCCCCCCCCCCCCCCCCCGTTGGTGTGCGTTCCGAAAAGCTGAAAATACGTTGATTGAAAAAAAAAAAGGTTCCGCAGATTACAGGAAGTGTATGCACTACGTCATTCTCAATATGGTGACGTATCGCGGGCTGGACGACGCGATGGTGGTGCACGACAGACCACTAACGTTGCGACGGACGTGGGACTGCTACTTCGAAACTGTGGTTCGTTGTACAGGCCAATCGATCTTCAAGCACAGAACAGCGAGCGGAAGGGATATAGGTGAGAACCAATCGCACGACAAACGGTGCACCAACTTCGTCGTCGTCGTCGTCTGCTTCCCACACCAGAAAGGCGGAGGAACAGGAAAAATCTGGGTAGGGAGCGATAGCCACGTGACTTTCGGCAAACTCCTTTTACTTCCCATGTCCCCCTCCTCCTCGGTACACATTGTCGGCCATGAATATCCGTTGTGGGAAACTCATGTTTCGGTTTCGGTTTTGGAGCGGTGAGATTTCTTGCTTTATTAAAAAACAAATACGTGACTCTGCAGCAAAATATTGATTGAGTAGTGTCTACAATAAAAAATCGCCTAACAAAAAAAAAAAAATATATATATACTATGGCGTCTCAGTGTTCTTTTATATGACCTGCCTAGAGCCGTGGAAACGATAAACAGGGGTTACCTCGCGGAGTAAAAACACGTGGCCAATCGGGTGCTCCGATTGGCCTATATGAAAGTCCCGCTCTTTCAGAAGAAGGGGACGACCCTGACCTTTAGCGCTCGTTGTTTGAGGTACGACTTCTCGTGACAGTAAACCAAGCGGTGATCTCTGCGTCACGAGTAATAAAACGAGCGAATGTGGAGTTGATGCAACGTACCATGGCGACAATACAGGACAGCGGCGACACGATGGCTGGCGAAATTGGCGGTAAACAAGTGTTGGCAGGAAAAACAACACCGCGTGCGCTCTAAGACTGTCGGCTCGCGCCAATGCGGATCGCGAGTTCGCCTGCTTCTTGCGCATGGGGCTACGTGACGTCAGAACGCCAAGTTCAGATTGACTCTGAGTGGAAGGAGAGTGTGCAGACCTCAGTGCTACCCTTCAAATCAGCCAATCAGAGCTCGCTGTTCTGCTGCCATCGCAACCCCTGCGCAAGAAGCAGACAAACTTGAGCTCCGCATAATCGCGCATAGAAGCACACCCGAAGATGGCCGTGTTGCCGATAGGGCCGTAAGCGAATCTCCGAGGCGGCACCCCTGTTGGCGTGAAACCCTGGCGGCTGTTTACCTAATCCTGTTAAACCCCCAGTACCGAAAAAAAAAATATTAGCAGGAACACGAGAGCGTTAAGGCGGTCGTGTCACAGAAATGACGGCATCGGCGTTGGTGGGTCGAGAAAAGCCTGATTGGTCGATAGGGTCATGACGGCACAACGATGACCTCGCGCCGGAATTAAAAAAAAAAAAAAAAAAAAAAAAAAAAAAAAACTCACAGCGCTCACGCGAAACGTGACGTAACGCGTGGAACGAAAGTGATTAAAACATGATGCGAATTAAAGGTCGCCGCATGTCTCAAATGATTTCAGCCTATAAAGTAATTCAAGTGCCATAAAAAAAAAAATCGAAAATTTTAGGCGCGATTTGATCCCACGATTTCAGTTGCTAGCAGACACGCTACTGATTAGGCTTTTTTTTTCTTTATATAAAAACGTCTTTATTTTTTAGTGTCAACGCTGGCCTTCTTGGCCATTACAGAAGCTTCGCGTTTGTAGAAAGATCCACCCAATCTAATTTGCATAGGATCACTTGTACATTATACAAAGTATATTTATGAATATATCTATTTTCACTATGCAGTTTTTTAAACGTGTTTGCATAACAGACCACTGCTCGAAGCCGGAGATGTCTGTTTGCTCTAACTGGCTACTAGTGTAGGGAAAGCCTTCGACAAAATGGCTCCAAGCCGGCTTTGCCTTTTTCTACATAAAGAAATTTTAGAGTGTCCCAATCCGGCTGGGCATCATCAACACTAAAAGCATGATGGAGTTTCGAACAAAATATTTCAGCATTTGTGCAGTACATGAATACATGCTGTAAGGTCTCCTGGAAACGACATAGAGCACAATTGGCAGACCACGCCACAAGGAACCCTTTGTTTTCAAGCCACGTCTTATCAGGCAACACTTCTGTAAAAAACTTTACGAAGAAATCTTTTATGCATGTTTTTACCGGGTATTTCCGCTGCTTTTTAAACACTGTAGACCCTTCTAGGCTTTCCGGCGGAGAATGATACATTTGCCGCGGGATTACCAGGTCCCAATACAGCGTTTTCCTATTCGCCTGGGTTAGGTAGTCCCAAGAAAATCGTGATTGAAAAAAGTGAATAGCCTCTTCAATCTTTTTGTAAAACCTAAGTACGGGAGCCCTCTTTCAGGCTTCTTCCGTATTCACTTGCCAGGCTGACAGGTATTGTCCCCTAGGCACTTTAAGGATCTTGCTATAACCGGATGGATTCGGTCACGGAAAAACAGAAACCGATTAACTTTTATCTTTAGTTCTAAGTCAACGAGCCCCATACCTCCTTTGGAAAGGCCCAAAAACAAATTAGTTCTTCGCATCCCTTCAAACAAAGATTGCCAGATAAACATTGCACAAATCCAGTGGAACTTGTGGATATCTACTTGACGGGATGGAACAACCTGTGCCGCATACCTTACACTCAAAAAGAATACAGAGTTAAAAACGAAGATCCTTTAAAAAATGAGAGATACCTTTTATGTCATTCACAAAAGGTGAATTCCGCTCGCAGATCTCGAGCGCTCCAAAAGCGCTCCATTTGGAGCGCGCATATTCCGCTCGCAGATCTGGCACGAGTTGGTTATCTTCAGCTCGTAGATCTCTGGCAGAGCCCGCTCCACGGTGTGCCTCAAACCCAGCCGAACTTGCTCTGCGGGATTTCACAGATCTTTCCGGAAGTTGACAGAGCGGCCCACGTGATTTCCTTCTTAATCGGCAGTGCCCATGCGCGGCGAGGTTGGAGAGATCGGCGGGCCGGTCGGGCCACGGTCGGGTCGTCGAGTTGGATCTGTTGGGGTGCGTCGGTTGTTTACGCGGGATTGTGAAGGCTCGAACGCTTCTACCTCGCGTAGATCAGGGATACAAAGCCGGGACTGTGGAGCGTGGTAAATCGTAAGCGCTGACATCTGTGATCGTGAGAGGAAAAACGAGAAAAAGAACGGGGACAGAAAAGCCGGAGGCAGACGCAAGGTTAGGCCTGTTCATTCTGCAGCCAATGATTGTTTTCCTTTTTACACGGCGTTCCGCCGGCGTTTTCCCGTGCAATAAAGCAAAAAAAAAAAAAAGAATTAGGCGACGACCGTGCAAGTGATGGTTTGTTACCTCTGTGTTTATTAAAGTCGTGCCAGAAATCTGAACTCCACCGCTGGCAATCGCTGTCCGTGCCCCGCCGTTTCGAGGCGGCCGAAAGGTATGTGACGGTGCCAAACGCGGACGTCTTCGTTATTAGTGACATGGGCACCGTTGTACGTATAATTTCGCCCGGCCTGCGTCGAGTGTTATTTCTGCAGCTAAGCAGTGACAGTTGTCACTGGTCGTCGGAAAGATCAGTCGGCTGAGGCGTTGGTGGGCTTGTCAAGTTCATGCAGCGGCCATTTTGAACGGCTGTGGGGGAAGCGGTGGGGAGGGGTGTGGGGGGAGGTCGCTCCAAAAATGCGAGTTTATCTTCCCCTCGTCGATTCGGAGCGGGTCCCACGGAGCGGAATTTTGCCTCTCTCGCGGATTTTGGAAAGCGCTCCGGATCTAAAATGGAATTCACCATAGGTTTCCCGTGTACCTTGTTCAAATGGATGCCTTCTCGGCCGGTGCTGAGTGATGAAGTTTGGAGTTCAATTCCGAGATACTTAGAGAATGAGCACGACTATTCATGCCCAAGTATACCACTCGGGTTTTGTGGTCCATGGGCACAGCCAAGTCCGAGTTTATTTTGACATATTCATGACCGCCTCTGACGTGTTGGAGAAGTCCTTTAAATGTTTTACTGCAAGCTCCAGTTCTCGCTAAGACGAACATGCAATTGCAACATCATCAGCATAGACTAGTATCTTAGTAGGACCGGCGCCAAGATTCACGCCCTGAAGGTTCGCGTTGGCCATAATTGTTTTACATTGAAGTTCTAAATTAAACGCAAAGAGCAGAGAAGACATTTTCGATTCGTTTCTTACTGACGATTTTACCTGTATGGGAGTAGTTTGGTTCCCGTTGACTAATAATCGAGTGGTGATTTCCCTGTAGCAAATCTTGATATAATTTGTTAGCGTCCCCTTGAGACGGCATCGTTCCAGAAGTGTGAAAAGAAATAATGTGACACCCTATCAAAGGCATTACTAAAGTCGACCTGAAGCACTGCAGTGGGGTGATTTTCGGCCTCTGCCGTCTCGCATATAATACGTATTATATGGGAGTTTGTTGTAATCGACCTGCCTTTAAGGACGTAAGGTTGATGAATTCCGAAAATACAGATTAAACCCTGTTCAATGCTCTTAGTGAGGATTTTGGCGAACATCTTGTAGTCGGAAGTCAATAAGCTGATTAGTTTAAGGTTGTCTGAACTCGTAACGCTGGAGCCTGCATTTGGTTTTGGGGGGATGAGAACTGTCATTGCTTGTCGCATTAATGGGGTTAGCAAATTTATTTTTAAGATGTCTGCATACACACTTCGGAGCATCGGAATTAGAAGACTTGAAACTTTTTATAAAATACAGAATCCAGCCCATCTACACCTGGCGACTTTCTGGTCTTAAGTTATTTAATCGCCTCTCCTATTTATTTTTTCGGTTATCTTCCTGTTTCGTTTCTCCGAAATTTCAGGAGGAATATTCGTCATGGCTTCAAGACATATTTCTAAAGTGGTATCATCTACATCTTTTTGCACACTAAACACTTTAGTGAATGTGTCTACGAGCTCCCGTTCGATATACTCCTGCTCTTAAAAACCCTCTTCCCCGGCTTGTTTTGAAGTTATTTTATTTCGGCGAATGTGATCAAGCTCTTTGGGTTTAAAGATTTCAACCGGTTTTTCTTCTGTGTCTAACGCATGCAACCGACATCGCACCATTTCACCACGATATTTCACCTCCATAATTGAGAGGAGTCGTGACTCGCATTTGAGATTATCGCTAGTGAACGCTCCCGGAGTTCGGTTTTCTTCACCGATTAAAATTTTTAAAGTTGATTTCAGGGTGCCCTCCTCCGCCCGCGTTTGAGCAGCCTTTTCTTGTCTCGTGAATACACAATACAGTTAGTCACCAACTACTATCGTCCTTGCCGATGTGTCCAAGTATTGCCGTAGGTTTATAAAGAAAGACTTACGATCTGCTGGTGTGTTGGGGGCGTAAACGCAGACCACTTTAAAGAGTTCACGATGATACAGCAGTTCAACTGCACATACCTGACCGCTCCTATGACTTTCCCACTCCGGAAGTACAGCGAGAGCACTATCTTGGCGAACAAGGATATATCCGCCCCCCACTCTGTGCGATAGCGTCCGAATGAAACAAACTCAAATGTCGCTCAATGAGGCGTGCCAGTCTTTGCACCTGAGAAGCCGAGGAAAGTTTCGTTTCCCGTAGAAACACAATGTCTGCGTTCTTTTTCAACAGCTCCTTTAGCACCCATTGTTTTCATATTCGGGCTATCAGACTAACGCAATTGAAAGTTACTAATTTCAAATGTTTCATTACGATTGCGTTCAAAATAAAATACAGAAAACAATTCCGCGAATGTGACCGCGTCTGCACATAACACGACGCTGAAAACGTTGGAACAGTTCATTTCCTAGGAGTTCCTTTCGTGCCGGTCCTCCAGCAGAGACCGGGGCTTTAGAGCTCTTGGGCGTCCAAGCCGAGCTGTGGCGAGTTTACTGCGCGGATGAGTCGGTATGCCGTCATCCTCTTCTCCAGCGCTGTTATCTTGAACAAGAGGTCGCTTAATAGCCGTGGCAACCACCTCCATCTCCGCTTCGTTCTGCACTGCTGTGTCCAGTACCGCTGGCACCTGCAGTGTCCTTGCTTCGTGCTGCCGCGCGCCTTGAAAACGGGCGCTGTATCACTGCCAGTAAGTGGCAGTGGCAGTGACCGGACGTCACGTGACGTCCGGTCACGCGGCGTCAATTGTTTTGCCAAATTTATTGGGGATATGATGGACCTTTCCCAAGAATCCCCAAAGCCCGAGCGCGCCGCGCGCCGAATTATGGGAGTCCTCGGTGCGCTCCTCTCATCGACTCCCCCCCTCCCTCCCCCCCCCCCTCTTCGCTCGTGCAGCCGAACAAAAAAGACGAGCCATGCGAGCGCACGCAAAGGGGGGAGGAGGTATCGTGTTGCCTTGCTGGCGAGGCTGACCCTCTCTCAACCCGTTCTTTGCACTGTCTGCTTCGTCTCCGATGGCTGCGACGGCTGCTGGCGATATCTTCCGTGACTCACGCGCAGTCGCGGAGGCGCACGAGAAAGCGCGTGATCTGTACCTTGGGTTACCAGAATGCCTTGTCGTCGTTGCGCTGCACGCATTGCAACACGTCCCCCGTATACTAAACACATTCGCAATCACGCAACAAACAGGGTGTTTCTCGGAACGCTGCCCAAATCGCTCCTGCGAAATGTGCGCATCGCACATAAAAGAGGCTGATGTCATATTGGTATCTGCCAAAGGGCATAATTAAAAACAAAATAAAATACCGTCTAGATAGGTTTCTAATTACTTTTAAGTCATTAAATTTTTAATTAGCAAATTTGCCAGTCTGATACTTTAGAACCATGTTAAAGATTAAAAAAAAAAAAAGGAGGCCGCGGGATAGCCAAGAAAAACACGCTTTTCGTGCAAAGTTCGTCAAATTATGAGGCTCTGCAAACGTTCAAAGAATTATCATCTTCTTTTTGTTTTACATTGTTTATCTTGTCACAAAGGACAGAAAACACACCTCCTTCCTTTGAAATGTTGCGATTCCGCCGCGTAATCGCGAGGTAAAAGTTGGAATATTTCCCGACCTGCAGCCGCGAGCGGTGGCCATGAGAATCACGCGGCATGACGTCAATGGGGGCTTGTAGAAAGATAGCAAGTTGTGCGAATACCTGCTCGATTAAAGGTAACTTTTCTATAAATCTTCTCGTTCCAACATAAATATAAATGCGTAAAAAACCTGGTAACACCGACAAAACTTTTATTATACGGAGTTTTAGTGGTGCCATCTATCCTAGGTTCACGAAACCGTCAGCTCTATCTGCTACCGTGAACAGCCGCCAGAAGCCGGAGGGGGACGGGGATGGCCGGACCAGGAAGAGACTTTTTTCCTTTCACCATATTGTTCGCGCTGTGCCAGCACGTGGTCACGCGGTCGCGAGCGGATGTGTTCTCGCTGTTCACTGACGGCTCTAGAGAGAGAGCTTCACCGGACCCCCGCTTGACCCCCATTGACGTCACAGCGCACGTGACTCGGAAGATGGTGAAGGAGTTCAGAGGTGCCGAAAACCTCAATCTTTGTCAATTTTTAAAATAAAAACAAGGGCATGCAGGCAAAAGCGGTTTTTTATTCTTTACCTCAGAAGGGTAGAGAAATTGACTCCCAAATTATTTAAGCAAAGCACTGAAATTGTTGCACAGCTCCTTTAAGTCGTTTTTTCGAACTCTTTTAGGTCGCGTTCTGCCCAAAGAAAAGCAAACGGGAAGCGCCTCAGCACGCAACTCGTATCGCTGCCCCGCAGTGTTCTTCCGGAGCATAAAGGCCGTCTGCTTTCATCGTCGTCACCATGGCAACGATGGCCGAATGACCTTTTCGGACGGCGCGTGTATCACTGGGCAGCGTATTAACCCACTTCTACCCGGTGTTCACGCTGCTTCGCGGCGACAGTTTGCTGCTGCTCATTACAAAACTACTAAAATTTGACTAGCAGATGGCGATCGGAAAATCGACGTTTGTTGCCGTGGTGACGGCGATGAAACCAGACGGGCTTTATGCTCGGGAAGAACACTGCGATGCAGCGATACGAGGTGCAAGCTGGGGCCCTTCCCGCCTGCTTTTCTATGGGCAGAACGTGAACAAAAAGAGTTCGAAATAAGGACTTAACGCAGTAGGCTGGTTTTCTCCAGCACCTCAAAATTTGACAAGCCTTACATGAAAAAACATGTTTTTAAACCAAAATTTGGAGGTAGTTTTCTTTTTTTTTTCTTCAACAACATGTGTCTAAAGTATCAGTGTGCCGTAAATTTATAGTACACTATCATTCAGCCACTTTCTGGTCATCATCGAAAACAAATATATCGGCACTGTTTATAAAAATGTAAAGCGCGTAAAGCATTTTACAGTGTTAAAAAGAAAAAAAAACAAAAAAAACAAACAAACGTTGAAATTTAGGGAGGTAGGAAGCCTTTGGAGGTGGCATGACGCTGCGGAGATGAAGCCGGGGCAGACTTCCGGTTTGGAGGGACAAACCACCCAACGATGACCAAAACAAGAGATGCTATTGGACAAAAGGTACCGCTGATTTGGCCCCAACGGCTGTTTTGGTCGCCCTGAAGGGCGTTCCCACCGACCGCGACCTCTACTTCCGGTGAACATCTTGGAAAGAAACAGCGGCAAAGAAATTTGGACAAGTGTGAAGGAACAAACACGACAGGACGGCGCTGAGCCATCCTATCGTGTTTCTTTCCAAGATGTTCACCTCAAAGCAACTAGCCCAACACGTCACATTGTTCTACTTACGGCTTCATTTGGGATTATCTCGTTTGGCTGGCTTGAGTCGGTATGTCGCCTTCTCTTCCTCCTACCTCCATGCTGACATTGGACACGGTTCGAAGTTTCGGCTTCCCATTAAAACGCCTGTTCGAGGCGGGGTTTAAGCCGCACGTCCGGAGGCCTCCTGGCCTTTGACGACGTCCATTCCCCGAAGTGAAGAACCCAGGGGTTCAGTGGAAGTGGGAGAATTGGTAACGTAACGAACGGTTTAATAACACGGTTGCGATACAGCCGTCCAAATCAGAGAGAATAATCGGAGCAGCCTCACTCTCCGCCTTAAATAGGGTTCATTTCTTCCTCACTCTCCGCCAGGGCAGCAGGTGCGACGTAGCAAACCGCCGCCAAGTGCGTTGCAGCAAGATCCGCCGCCATGTGCGACGCAGCCAAAGTCCTCCGCAGTTAGGCCATGCCTCTCTCCCCTTCCGGAGCGCACGAACCCACACGCACACAAACACGTCCCGTTGACGTCACGGACGCGTTGAGACTCGTTTCGGGCAGGCCCCGACAGGGGGGCGACGGTCCTGAACACGTCGGGACTCGTTTCGCGCAGGCCCGGACCGGCGGGCGACGGTCCTGAACACGTCGGGACCGGTGGCAATCAGTTCGTCGAACGACGTTTCATGGACAAATCGTTTCGTCGACACTGCGGTGTTTCATCGACAGATCGTTTCGTGGAAACGAGCACCCGCTTGTTTCATCGACAGACGTTGCGACGTTTCGTCGACAGCTCGCTCTGCCAGCTGCACCTTGCGGCCTCTGCGCCTGCGCGGAGCGCGGCCTTATGCTGAATGGATCGACGCGGTCGTGGATGGATGAATGGATGGAAGATGGCCGACTGGGTCAAGTAGGGCGAACCAGTGCGCAGCCATCTTGCCTCACCGACTAAACTATCTCAATTTCTTTTTCAGCTTATTTTTTCTTTTCTTTTTTTTTCTTTTTAGGCCACCGATCGCACCGATGTCGAAACTTACGATTTGTATGGTTTCGCTCGTGTCTTCGAACGAACCTTTGGGAAAGCGTTGTCAAAGCAGGAAAGTTTTGTTGTCGACCACTGTCCTTTCTCAAATTAGATTTTTGAAAAGAATAAACAATTAACACTAAGACAACACAACCACATGAAAGATGTGGTTGTGTTGTCCCAGTGTTAATTGCTTATTCTTTCTTCATCCATCACTTGAACCAACACGCTCTTCTCCCAAGCAGATTCTTAAAACATTCAACGATATGCGCTGCTCTTGAGGGCTACGCTTTCGGCAGTATACGTGATCGAGGTGTGTGTACGTCATCGAATGCAACCCTTCGCGGGCTGGCCGCCGGCACTCCAACTGTTTCGGCGAAGTGGCAGGTTCGTTTCCAGAGAAAGTGTATCTTACCGCGCGTCGCGTCTTTTGGTAGAATCCTCAAAAGCCACCTGAACATAGCATAAAAAATAGTCGACACGTCAAAACACTAAAGCTCTAAAAAAATGAAAAAAAAAAAAAAAAACGAGGCCTGTTTGCGGTGCACAAAGCCATTCTATCGTTGAAAATGGTCTCAAGCGCTAGCAATAAACTTTGGAGGAGACTGAGCATTCGGTTACGCGTTTTACTTTTACGGTTATAAAGCACGGTTCTTTTTTCCTCCTAACACCGGGTATTCAAGTATTGTACTTAGCAGACCACATACGAGTTTTCGACTTTAGCATATTTAGCTTCTAGATATTAAATAACACAATATTTCTGCATATGTTATGTCTGCACTGACATTTTGCATGCACATAAACCAATATGTGACCAAAGAACATTAGATTTGGAAGCCGTATTTTTGTGCAAAGAGCTCGGTCACGAACTTGCCCCGGTATCTGTCTGCTAACATCAATAAAAAAAAAAAATTAATATCGCGCGTGAGGACCAGTGGGCATGCTGCCGACAGATCTCGTCTAGTGGTACTACCGCCTCCAAGGCCTTACATGTGGCGGCTGCTCGAGAGAAGCTATATATAATGCATCAAGTTACACATTTGATATCAACTATGGTTTACTTTGTGTAATGAGACAAAGCATTGCAATATCCCTACTGAAAAAAATTATATGAATCTTTATAAGAACTGATATGAAATATCCAAAAACTGATATGCGACATGTGAAACTGATATGAAATATCCAAAAACTGATATGCGATATATGAAACTGATATGAAATACCCAAAAACTGATATGAAATACCCAAAAACTGATATCGACATATAAGAACTGATATACAACATATGCCAACTGATATGAATGTGTCGAATAAACATATCAGAAATAAGTTCATATAATTTTGTTCAGTATACGACTTGCCGAGCGGGCAAGCAAGCACGTGACTCGGAACCGCAGTGGAGCGGCTTGATTTATTGACTTTCAAATAATTACGGCATGAGCGATTACTGTTTATTAAGAGATTCATCCCCTGAGCCGTTCAAAATACTCTCAGAGGTATGACATTACTGAAAAATATTCACCATGCTGAGAATATTATTTATTGCTTAGGTGGTCACCGAAAAACTCCGCACTTACAAAACGACCTGTATAAAAAGCGGAAACCCAGAGCTCAGAGGTAGTTATTGGGTGTGCTGTTGTATTCATGTTTGTGGTGCCGTGTATGTGTATGCGCTCAATGTATATGTTCAACTGATGCTTGTGTTGTGCGTAATTTATCTACATGGTGGCGTGAGTAAATAAAAATATTTTTGTAGCACATGAATTGGGCGGTACCAAGCGCCACATAGCCTAGTGTAACTCATATGCGGCATATGAAACTGATATGAAATAATAAGTTCTGATATGAAAAAGGTGTCCAATAAACATATCAGAAATAAATTCATATAATTTTTTTCAGTAGGGATAGCGTTTTCTAGGTTTACTTGCGGGCACCGTGCTCGCGGGAGTGCGAGTGTCAATGTTTTTCGTGATTTTGTTTTTTTGTTTCTATTTGACATTGTATACAGCCCCCTTCTTATATAATGCCATTTTCAAACAGCTCTTAAACGATGAAACGGGTGCCACTAAACAGTTTTTTCGCGTATAAGTCGCAGTAGCCAGTAAAACACTGCATCACTTTTCCTTTTGAATAATTGAAGGTAATGTATAAGTTTAATTGAAATTCAACTTTTAGGGTGGTAATGTAGCAATAAAAGACTGCAAGCTGTATTTTTGTTTAAAAATAACCAATATGAAAAAAAAAATCAGTGTCCACGCTCTTTTCCACAACCCACCATTGGATCGAAGTTTAGTTTTGCGCCTACGCATATTTTTCTCCACTACTTTTCTTCTTCCAGTAACTTTCAGTTCCATAAACGGGCATCGGAACTTCCAAATATCCGATAGGCAGCGCGCGAAGTCGCGAAGAAAAAAAAAAAAGAAAAAAAAGAAAAAACAAGTTTGTGGACGAAACGTATCAGGGAAGTGCTGTCCACGAAACGATTTTCGACGAAACGTCACAGTGTCGACGAAAGGTGTGTCCATGAAACGGGTGTCCACGAAAAGGTGTCCACGAAACGTAATTCCACGAAACGAGTTTCGACGAAATGATAGGGACCCCGTCGGGACTCGATTCGCGCAGGCCCGGACAGGTGGGCGACGGTCCCGGACAGATCGTGACTCGTTTCCGCAGCGTTGAAACTCGGAAGAAGGTCGCCGAAGGTTCCATTCTTAACACACCTTTCTGCGCAAGTGGCACAGGGAGAAGAATAAAAAGAAAGCCTGATAATGTTGTGATTTAAAACGTATCGAATTATTTAAATCAAACTTTTCTCCAAAATAATACTGGAAATATTTTATATTTACTGTTTCTCTGTCAAGGTTTGCTTCCCATGGCCATTTATTTTGTATTTGAAGCAAATATTGATGAAGCAGGAAACATTTCAGCCATTAAAAACACAAATCTAGTACTGTCATGTTTCGTTAATATGAAACTTGTTATTATAGACACTCCGCTATATGGACACCATTCTTATGGACGAACTGGGAAAATGCATGCATTTTTGTCTCAGTAATATGGTCCAATGAAATTATCGATTTTTTGGGTGGACGGAGGGGTCCCTATTAACGAGACATCACTGCAATTAAAAATGTTCCTCTTTTCTAGCAGAAATGATTTAAATCAAGTAAGTTTAATTTAAATCAAATGAATCTGATTTAAATCGAATAAATAGTAAAAATATTTTTGTATTTTTTTACCTTAGTTCTGCATTTCTGTGTTTAAAGCGCACAACGTGCGCCGCTGTCTATCTTTTCAATGACGGAAGGGAATCTATGAATTCAAGCTTATTGTTTGCAATATCACTCGAGTAGCACAGCGTTTCATTTAGCTGGATTGTGTCGAGGATCTTTCTCGGTTACGAATTAAATAGGCCGAGCAGTAAATGTCGTCCCGTTTAATCGGTCGTTCTCATAATTCAAGCTATCCAAAAAAAACTCTTGCCTCGTCGTCGTCTTCTATATATCGCTGTCGTTTCCACTTCATCCTTCTTGATTTTCCACATCCTCCCGAGACGGAGAAGCGTGATGAATCTCAAGGAGATATAGCTTTTAAATTGGCATTTGAAAAACCTTTCCGTGTTAGTCCCTGACGATGCACGCTCGAACGTGACCATCTTTCCCTTTAACGGTGTCTAACTTTTACCAGTTTCTAAAAATACCGTGGACAGCTCTTTTCTTGAAGAAGTACCACGTCACCTATATCCAGGTTTGTGGACTTGATATTGGGGTAGTGATGGGCAGATCGTAGTTCCGAGATGTTCTCTTTTTTGTACCTGGTTCAAAAATGGTCCAGCAGCTGTTGTCGGTATCGAAACTTCTGAATCGCTTGACGTTGTGTGAGGGTCGTCAGAATCTCGTTCGTGCAGTTCATTTCTGGTAAAACAGTCAAGTTTTGTCCAACCAGAAAGTGAGCCAGGCAGAGTGGTGCCGGTTCGTCAACTTCTGAACTGACGTATGTTAAAGGTCTCGAATTAATAATAGCCTCCACTTCAGAGAGGACTGTTGACAGCTCTTCGAAGCCCAGGCTGCATCTTCCTAAGACTTTCCTGAGTGTTGTCTTTACTGAGCGCACCAGCCGTTCCCACCACCCTCCCCACTAAGGAGCTCTTTCAACCATAAATTTCCACCGTATTTTGTGGTGGTTCAGGCTTTTTAGGATGTTCCTCAAGTCATTTGATGCCTTCTTAAATGTTTTAGCATTCTCGGAGAATATCGTGCTGGGTGCTCCTCTGCGCGAAATGAAACGCCGAAATGCCAAAAGAAAGGCGTCAGTTGAAAGATTAGTTGATAATTCCAAAAGAACCGCTCACGTTGTGGCACGGGTGAACAAGACTATGTAAGTCATAGCATCGTTCATCTTTCCGTTCCGGTTTTTCGCATAGAGTGGTCCTGCAAAATCCAATCCCGTTACCTCGCAAGGTTTTGTTTCGTTAATTCTATCGGCTGGAAGTGTAGCGAATTGCACCTGAGTTGGTTTAGTACTGAACCTACGACACTTACGACATCTACGAATTATCTTCTTGGTTAACTGTCGTGCTCGAGGTATCCAGAATCGTTGTCTCAAAAGAGTCACCGTACTAGTCTCACCTTCATGAAGCAACTTGTTATGAGCATTCAGGACAATCAGTTCTGTAAAATGCTTGTTGTTGGCAGAATGATAGGATGTTTCACTGCACTTGGAGCGTGCAGCTCATGTAGCCTTCCTGTTACCCTGAGTATACGATGTTCGTCCAGAAAGGGGTGAAGATCAGCCAGGGGTGAGCTTTTTTCCACTTCATGATCTCTGGTCAGTAAGCTGACTTCCCTTTCGAAGACTTCGTTTTGAACTTGCCTTATCCAATGTTGTTCCGCCGCGGCGTATAATCTGCACCTTTCAAGTGTCCTTTTCTTTCCCGATTTTCGCTCCTGCAATTGCTGACAAACCTGATAACCCAGGCTGTAACTCGAAGCAATCTAGACAGGCTACTGTACTTCGTCACATCAAGGATTGCAATCGCTTCAGGACTTGTTTGAAGGTATACTTTGGTGATGAAGTTCTCGTTGCTTTTGAGTTCCAAGTGAGTATCTGAAGTAGGTAGATCTTTTGGCCATTCAACTGGATCTTGAACAAGTCAGCTGGGTCCTTTCCACCACATGGAGCTATCCCGCAGCGTTGCCGCTGATTCTCTTCTCGTGAGTAGGTTCGCAGGGTTACTGTTCAAAGGGCAGTGCCTCCAGTTTTGGGAAACATTTGTGATTGGATTTCTAGTACGCGATGTTTTACGAAAGGCTTCCATCTTTCTACTGAGCCCTAAATCCAACTAAGTACCACAGTGGAATCCGTCCCCATGGTATATCGAAAAGGAATGTCAGGGTACGTCTTGCGCAGGTAGTCTAGGAGTCTCGTTCAAACAGCTCCCATCAGTTCCAGACGCGGTAACGTTAATGTTTTGATCGGCGCAACCCTTGATTTAGCTGTCACTAGAGCCGTTGAAACGTCTCCGTTTTGAGTTTCGATTCGCATGTAAGCACATGCGCCATAGGCTTGTGTACTTGCGTCGACAAAGATGTGCAGCTGTGTTTCTATGACTTCTGTCAGCCCATTCTTGGGGTGTCTTGGAACTAAAATACCGTAAATCTGAAACAGCTCAGTACACCATTCTTCCCAGTCTCCTCTCTGGCGCTCCGGAAGCTCCTCATCCCATTTTAGTTTAAGCCTCCACAAACTCTGGAATAGAATCTTTGCTCGTATCGTGAATGGTGTAATCAATCCCATTGAATCGAAGACTCGTGACGTGCTTGTAGCACATACCGTTTAGTGTCTCATTTGTTTTGTAGAAATGAGATAAGACTATCCACTGAGAATTTGAAGCAATCGTTGGCCTTGTCCCAGGTCATCCCCAATACTTTCGAGATCCTCGAGAATCTTCTGTCAGTGTCTTCTGCTATCACGCCTGATTCTATTTCATCCATAATTTGCTGCAGTTCAGCATCGTTAGAAGACCATTTTCTTAGCTTCATGCCTGCATTGTTCATGATCATCTTGGAGGTTTTGTACAATTCAGTTGCTTTTTCCAGCGTATCTGCACCCACAAGAAGATCGTTCACATAGAATGAGCTCTGTAATATTTTCGCAATGCTCTCTTGATCTCTAGTGTCGTTCTTCAGATGGTGCTGTATAGTTGCAGACAACATAAACGGACTCGACGTCGCTCCAAAAGGAGCTCTTGTCATCCGCCATTCCTGAATGTTCTTAAATTTCATCTGGGCAAGAAGCTCGTCTTCAAACCACAGGAGCCTGAATGCGTTGCGATCTTCCTTTTTAACTTCAATTTGTAGAAACACTTTCTCGATGTCTGCAGTTAGTACAATCGCATGCGCTCTAAAGCGAAGAAGGATTTGAAGTATTTCTGGATTCAGGTTCGGACCTTTTTTGAGGAAGTGATTAAGCGGTTCGCACCCTTTTTTTGTGAGATGAAGCGTCAAACATTACCCTCAACTTCGTAGTAACAGACTCTTCTTTGAGGATTTCCCGATGCGGCATGTAATATGTTCGTGTCTCAGCTTGATCGCGCTGGCCAAGCGGTACTAATTCCGCATGTCCCAACTCGTCTTAACGCCGAAGTAGATCGTCCTGGATCAAAATTCGTTTGATCAGGCGATGTAGGCGAGCCAGAGCTATCTGACAATTATCCTTCAACACCTTCCCACAGTCTTCTTTCCAGGGCAATGCTACTTGGTACCTTTCACCAACCTTGACAATGCTAAACATTTCGACAAAAACCCTGAGACTGGGACAAGAAGGGACGGACAAACACAAAGTCTCATACACCTCTTGTCAAAGCGCGATGCTACACTCTGTTGAGTGTTAGATGTCTCCACGTCTGTGATCGCCATGGTGTCAAGTTCCCAAAAAGCCTTGAGAGTTTGGGTCGCTGTTTCCTCGTCGGTGATGGTTTGTGCGCCGAGGACGCTCACAATCAGGGTCGTTTTTAAAAGTATTCCCTTTTGTATCAGGGGTCCTTGGAGAGTCCATTCCATCGCAGTGTTTAGGGCTACCAATCCACTGCTTTCCTTGGATCTAAGGATTTCACCTATTACAAGCTTTCATAGTTGATCTGATAAGATGAGAAGACTTATTCCAGGTGTTGCTTGTACGCCAGAAAATACTATGCATCAGCAAGATTTCTCTTCCGATCCCTCAGAAAACGGGCGCAAGTGTCGTCGGTAATTAAGGTAGCTATATTCTGGCAAATTATCGGTATGGTAATTGCCTCGATTGTGCCCTCAGTTTCGTTATACTGGCTTTTTATTCGAGCCTCAACAACATTGCTATGGTGCAAGGTTTTGCTTGAGGTGCTAGCAAACGTATTTAGTGCTAGCTTCGTCTTTTTTAAGATTCTGAGATTTAGGCAGCGTGCGATATTTTCTGTGATGAACGACCGTTGACTGCCTCCATCAATGATGCCTCTGATATAGCTACTGCCTATTTCACTGATGGCCCACGCACGAAATGTTTGTAGGTGGATGTTATTGCTCTCACCTAGCTCAGTAGAAGTCTTGTGCTTAGGATCAAAGGAAGACACGCAAACGACTGAGTGTTTCTTCGTTTTTTCCTTCTTGGTCCGGACGAATGACGGATCACACATCGTTATCGCGTGTCGTCCGTTACAATTTGGGCACCGTAACTGCCTTTTGCAATCTCTTGCGCGATGTCCTTTGATGGTGCAGCGGAAACATCTCATGTCCTTTCCCAGTAACTTCTTCTCCACAAGAGTCTTCTCAGAGTCGCAAGAATGTGTGGCGTGCGTTTCTGAATGGCAGAAATAGCACTCGCCTGTTGTTTGCTGAGAACTATGTGAGCTGTGAAGCGCCGAAGCAGATGCACGAGATTCTTGCTCTCGCTCGTTCGCACGGGCTCCGCTGTAGTTGCTTTCCACTTCAATTCGAAGAAATTGTAGCATCTCCTCGAGTTCTGGCGTAGATGCAGACACAGGCGATGAAGTTGCGTTGCCCTCCTCTGCTGCTGCATTGTTTGGAGCCTTGTATGAAACTTGTCTGTGGTATTGCACCACAATGTCGTGAGGCATCGATGTGATGAGAATATCACAAAGCATGGCCGCGAAGCTTCCGGTCGGCTTGTTTAGTGAGTTGAGAGCTCGAATGTTCAGCTGCGTAGTGTCGCACAAGTTCCTCAGATCCAAAATGTCTGTAGAGGATCGAACACGGGGAAGATTTCGAAGGGCCGCCAGATGTACTTGCTCTATCCTCCTTTGATTACCGAAACGTTGCTTTAGTAGTTGAATGGCATCAGCATAGCACGCTTCTGTTGTGGGTAGTCCTGCTATTGCAGCTGCTGTGTCTCAAGTCAGGTAGCGGCGTAAATAATGAAATTTATCCGTCGTTGACAACGTGCGATTTTAGTGAACTGTTCCTTCATACTGTTCCCAAAATGTCCACCACTGGGTGACGCCCCCCCTGAAGGTAGTGATGCCCAGTTTTGGTAGTCTGGATCCACTCATTCTGAAGACTGTGTCATGCGCATTGGCCGTAGTCGTCGCTGTTGCCGGAACCATGGGGCTTCTACTGGTCTCCAATTCCTCAATCTTGAAGCAGAGCTGCGCAATAAACATGATGGCATGGCCTTGGTATTCGGCAGCAGCGGCGTACCCGTCCACGAACTCAACTCCTCTGCTGATAGCAGCGGCTCTAACTCCTCGTTAATTATATCAAGCTCCGCGTTGCACGTAGTCAGGCGTCCTTTGATTCCGATGAGCCTGCTCAGGTCTATATTAGGGCTGTTCAGCAGTGTGGTAGCGTCGTTTATTATCCTGGTGTTTTGGGCTTGTCGAGGGGTACGCTTCGCCTTCAGTCTGTCAATTGCGAGTCGTTAGGGTCGATTGGCTTTCGCTTAAATGGCAGGAATCCTTCTTGAAAGATCTTCGCGTTACAATACCGATGGTTTTCCTCCGTCGTTTAAGTCTCCGAGTTCCACTCATAGGGTTAGCAACGAAAGTCACCAGTACCTGGTAAATTTGCAGCTTCGTCTGGGCTCGGAGATGATGTCGTGAAGCAGTTTCCCGGGATTCGGCACCAAAATGTCGAGGATCTTTCTCGGTTAAGAATTAAATAGGCCGAGCAGTAAATGTCGTCCCGTTTAATCGGTCGTTCTCATAATTCAAGCTATCCAAAAAAACCTCCTGCCTCGTCGTCGTCTTCTATATATCGCTGTTGTTTCCACTTCATCCTTCTTGATTTTCCACAGATTGCGTCACATTTTCTTTTCCCCTACGAGGGGGGTGAGGTGATAGGTGTGCACTTTGACCGCGGATAACAGGACCGCTCGCGCAAAGATGCGTTCCGATGAGAAAGAGAAACCTACAAACGCGTCTAGATCCAGTGTTTTCTTTAAGGCGGCGGTCCCACGGCCCCAACCATAATACCGGTGTCAGCTGTGCTAACGCTCCTGTTCGCGGCAAAAATGTCGCGTCTGTGCGCGTGTTACGTATTTCATTCTTTATGCAAATAAATCGCCGATTCATTATCACTATTTTAGTGCAAAATATGATACGCATGTTTCAAAACTTAACGCACAATAAGAAAACAAAAAGTGAAAGTTTTGATATTTTCAAAGACATACCTCTATGCATTCGAAGTTTCTAGACTTGTAATGCACCCAGGACGCGTTCTTATTTTTTATTGAATAGATGAAGGACTTGTCTAGTTCCGTGTATACGCGTTTTTCTTAATTAGCACACTCACATTTGTTTATATTTATTCAAAGATAGCCTTTTTTATGCGATTTTGATGTCTCGTAACTCAGTTTCACATCATAACGCAGCAACGACATTTAAGGGCATGCTTGTGGTAAACATAGGAACTCAGCATATGAAATATTAGAAATGCAACGCCACTCGTTTTTTTTTGTAAGCACAACTTGATTGTGATAAAATGTCAAAGAATTTCCTTCACGTGTTCTTGGTTTTCTCAGACAGCATTTGGCATCTGATCTAATTTTTTTAGTTGTATGCTAGAGGAACTGAGCTGGGTCACTATAAGCGCGAGTTTTTTGTATTCATATTCAGATTTGTTTAAAATAATTTTAAATCATGGGACTATTTTGAAGCTCGACTCTGTACGCAAGAAACCGGTTTCAAAGAAGAGGACACCTATTTAAACAACGATTCTTTAATTAGAGTTTTTATCGTTCTAATTAAATTCACTTTCTATGATTGTAATTTTTTTAAAGCATACTAATTGTCCTAAATAATAAAAAAAAAAACACATGTTGTAGCAGACGACGCGCACTTGCGCCATCGTTTGAAAGGTGGTTGAAATTCGAGGTTGAGAGGTTCAGGAAAAGTGGCGCTGTGGGAGGGGGGTTATGGGGGAGGGGATTCCGTCGCTGACGCAGAGGATTCTCGTCTCAAATATTTCCTCGCTCTTCTTCCTCGTTCTTGCAGTGAGTCACAGTTAATCTTACAAAGAAAAAAAAAACAAAAAAACGAGAAGCTTGTCACAAGGGTCACGAGCAAGTTCTCGAAAACACCTATTGCCAATAAATAAGCTATTCAATGCTGCCAGCCATGTTCCCACACCACGACAGGTGCAAATATTGAACTCCAGATGATGGTGACGACGAAGGGGAATTTCTTTCCCTTCATTCCAAGATTTTTAACAGACATTTTTTTAAGGTTCTAGCTTTCCAACCGCGCTGGTTCTGTTTTGTTCGCCATCGTGGAGGGATTTGAGATTTTCAGTTTTAACGTTAAAGGAGCGGTGCAACAATATTCAATTGGAATGTTTTTCACTTTACACCAGCTTACTGGCACTAGTGGGGCTCAAGGATACTCGCACGCAACGCCACTAGCCAAGAAACTCCTTTGTTGCGGTGTAATTTCAAGCCCAAAAGCGACCATTTTGTTCAATCTCTCCTTTGAAAAATTTGATGACGTAACGTGAGGATTGCAGTACACCCATATGACGATATTTTAATGCGGTTCATAGATTGGACCCGAGCATTGCGTGGGCACTCGATTTGGGCTCGTGATAATTACTGGCTCGAGAAGCATTCGGGTAGTGGCCCGTGTCCAATCGCTGCAACGTCGACAATAGCCGAGCCATAACAATGTCTGGAACTCAGCGCGTGCCCTGTGCTTTGCCAACCCCAGCACGTGGCTATGATCAACATTGGCGGCATATGATCGGCTCCAGATCGCGTGGCCGCTTGTCCTGGCTGCGAGTTGAGGGGGTGAACGCTGCTCGTTTTTCTTTAATTTTTTTTTGGGACTTCTACTGCGTGGGGTGAATAACGAACGCGTGTTTTATAGATCATTAACGTCAGGGATCCGTTCTAAGCAGTATTTGCGCAAAGTACAAAAATTGTTGCATCGCTCCTTTAAAGGAGCTGTGCAACGATATTCAATTGGAATGTTTTTCACTTTACACGAGCTTACTGGCACTAGTGGGACTAAAGGATACTCGCATGCAATGCCACTGGCCAAGAAGCTTCTTTGTTGCGGTGTAATTTGAAGGACAAAAGCGATCATTTTCATTCAATCTCTCCTTTGCAAAATTCGATGACGTAACGTGGGGATCGCAGTACACCCATATGACGATATTTGAATGCGGTTCATAGACTGGACCCGAGCATTGCGTGGGCACTCGATTTGGGCTCGTGATAATTGATAGCTCGAGAAGCATTCGGGTAGTGGCCCGTGTCCAATCGCTGCAACGACGACAATAGCCGAGCCATAACAATGTCTGGAGCTCAGCGCGTGTCCTGTGCTTTTCCAACCCGAGCGCGTGGCTATGATCAACATTGGCGGTATATAATCGGCTCCAGATCACGTGGCCGCTTGTTCTGGCTGCGAGTTGAGGGGGTGAACGCTGCTCGTTTTTCTTTAATTTGTTTTTGGGACTTCTATTGCGTGGGGTGAAAAACAAACGCGTGTTTTATAGTTCATTAACGTCAGGGATCCGTTCTAAGTGGTATTTGCGCATAGTAAAAAAATTGTTGCATAGCCCCTTTAAGGCTTGTTCACACAGACCCGTTTTCTTACGTTACATTACGAAAAGTTACCGGAAAATTTGTGCTTCGTATTAAGCGTGGCTACCAATTCAAGGAGATAGCCTGGCACGCGACATTTGGATGCCAGACTATCTCCTTGAATTGGTAGCTACGCTTAATACGAAGCACAGATTTCCCGGTGACGTTTCGTGACGTAACGTAAGAAAATGGGTCTGTGTGAACGGGCTTTTACTCTACTCGTAGACAACTTACGGAGAGTGTTAAAGGAGCGATGCAACAATTTTTGTACTTCGCGCAAACACTGCTTAGAACGGATCCCTGACGTTAATGATCTATAAAACACGCGTTCGTTTTTCACCCCACGCAGTGGAAGTCCCAGAAAAAAATTAAAGAAAAACGAGCAGCGTTCACCCCCTCAACTCGCAGCCAGGACAAGCGGCCACGCGATCTGGAGCCGATCATATGCCGCCAATGTTGATCATAGCCACGTGCTGGGGTTGGCAAAGCACAGGGCACGCGCTGAGTTCCAGACATTGTTATGGCTCGGCTATTGTCGTCGTTGCAGCGATTGGACACGGGCCACTACCCGAATGTTCTCGAGCCAGTAATTATCAAGAGCCCAAATCGAGTGCCCACGCAATGCTCGGGTCGAATCTATGAACCGCATTCGAATATCGTCATATGGATGTACTGCGATCCCCACGTTACGTCATCAAATTTTTCAAAGGAGAGATTGAATGAAAATGCTCGCTTTTGGGCTTGAAATTACACCGCAACAAAGGAGTTTCTTGGCTAGTGGCGTTGCTTGCGAGTATCCTTGAGCCCCACTAGTGCCAGTAAGCTGGTGTAAAGTGAAAAACATTCCAATTGAATATCGTTGCACCGCTCCTTTAAGGCTGGTTCACACAGACCCGTGTTCTTACGTTACGTTACGAAATGTCACCAGAAAATCTGTGCTTCGTATTAAGCGTGGCTACCAATTAGAGGAGATAGCCTGACACGCGACATTCGAGACACGAATGTTTCGGTGACGACGAGTTAGGACGGTGAGTCACCGTGGCAACCAAGGACATAAAGGCCGACCCACATAGGGCGTATTCTCGACGAATTTACGCGCGTATCAGCGGGCGTAATCACGGGATTTGGCGGGCGCTTTTTTCACAGAAGGGAAGAGGGGAAGGTCGCCAAACCACACACTTCGCTTTTCGTCGACGTCTCCTCGGCGTTTGGTGCAGTGTAGCCCGACTCGCGCCTTTCATGAAAGGAGGAAAAATGTAGATAGGCTGCTATATTATTGCGTTCCGCGAGGAGACAGAAAGAACTGAATGTTAATAAGCAACCAAAGCCTAATTTGCTAACACCTGTTTCAAAAATGTTCGTTGCAACCGTCAAGTTGCCAGAAACTCCCGGCAGGAGGACGGCCGCGTTCTCTGCTCAAAACCCTTCCTTTTGTAATTCTTTTTACATCGCCCGCAACATCGATGGTATTTTCTTCTGTCTCAGTAGTTTATCGCTCGTTCCAAAGAGAGATGGCGATTTCATGCAGCTCGCCGATAAACCGGCGAACGCGACAAGCGAGCTCCCATTTCGGCGGCTGAGTCAAGCCAGTCAGCCGGCCGCATAGCTAGGCAAGCCGATTCTCGAGCAACTTCCGGCTCTCAACGCGGAAGCTGATTGGCCGGCACCGCGCCGTGCGCTTCCGGATACGCCACGCCGAAATACGCCGATGCGCCGAGATCTGGCTCGGTCGGATCGCCGAATACGCGCGTATTTACGCCGACCTCGGAAGCGCTCGTCCCGACGCCCGCTGTACGTCGGGATTGCGCCCGCCAAAACGCCCACAAATACGTCGCAAATACGCCCTATGTGGTTCGGGCTTAAGGCTCGTCGTAACGTAACGTAAGGAGTTGAGCTCGGTTCAACTTTTCACGCAGCACTGTTTTCTTACGTTACGTCTAAAGGCTGGTTCACACACTTGCAACGATTACGTTCGCATGCAACCGAAACGACCGTAACGACAAAGTCACCGGGACAAGCGTTCGCCGAACGCAGCATGGCAAGTGATGCAAGGGGTAGCTTCGCGAAGCAATCTATGAGCCACGGTTGTTGCGGTGTTTTTGTCGTTACGGTCGTTTCGGTTGCATGCGAACGTAATCGTTGCAAGTGTGTAAACCAGCCTTTATTCGCTGAAACATTCGTGTCTTGGAGGTCGCGTGCCAGGCTATCTTCTTGAATTAGTAGCCACGCTTAATACGAAGCACAGATTTCCCGGTTACTTTTCGTAACGTAACGTAAGAAAACGGGTCTGTGTGAACCAGCTTTTATGTTCTGACCGCAAGGACTGGTCCTCATGGTAAGGCAACAAACAGCCAGTCATCGTGCCTCAAGTCTGTGACTCAGGAAAAGGATCTAATAGACCCTTTTCATGGCAAACGCCACCAGGTGATGCTCCAGTCTTTGACGTCCCAGAGAACTTCCGGTTCATAAAAAGAATGAACAAAGCCCAGCTGAATACCGCTGCTTCAAATGTCGATGAAACGTTTAACCACCAATTCTCCAGGTGAACGCCAAGAGAACGAAGCAGCGCGAGATCTGTTAAACATTTTCGAATACTCTTGTAAACCAAATTCTCTCCTTTAAGACGTTAAATTGTTCAGCCGAGGGCCCTTGTTAGATCTCCAACTTTGATGTACTTGTTGCATTTATGCTTTCTAGCACTGGTGACATAAGCAGGCTCGAGAGGCTTGCAAGCACGGAACGACCGGAAGTGGCTTGGGACGCAGGAGGGAGCTCATCCTATCAAAAGCGTTGCACATGTGCAAAACCCTCACTAGGTCGTCTTTCTTTGGATTAATTTTTATTTCATTTATTTAAATAAGAACAATGTCAGGCGACCAACTTTCATGGTGTTGGTTTAATAATGCAACGACTCCAAGCTTCCACCTTGCGCTTTACACCAACCATGGCTCTTGTCCTTTGCAACTAATTATAAGCAGCCAGGTCCGACTTGCTAGAAACAGCGTCTCCGTTGAGACTCTGGGAAAGAAAGCAATGCCAAAGCCAGCGCTCGACCTGAGCGAGAGGGACTCAAGCCGCGACTCAAGACAGTCGCGCGCCCTACCCTTTGCACTGCTTTCTTTCACTCAGTCTCTGCTGAGACTGAGTGAAAGAAAGCAGTGCAAAGGGTGGGGTGCGCGACTGTCTTGAGACGCTGTTATAGCAAGCCGGCCCAGGATCACAACTCGTAAAGTTTCCTTGCGCTTCCCTTTCGTTTTTGGGAACCCCGCAATGTGTGTTGCGAAATAAAATGAAGCGAAATGCTCAGTGCTGCCCTGACATGTTCTTCCATGACCGGGCTACAGAGCGGTTTCCTTGTGGCCTTCACTCTCGCCGAGAAGCAATGGGACTTCTTTAGCCGCGTAGGGGTGCGACCACACAACCATGCCCAACGCAGCCTGAGCCGTCCTGAACAACTGTTCCCCGACAACTGCGATTAAAAATGTGTGCAATTATACTTGCTTAAAATAACTGTAGTGAGCCGTTTCAAATAAGTTTCGGCTTACAATAATTAAATGCTTGTCTATAGACAATTGCAAGCATGGCGCCTCACTGGTGCCCCATGCGTGTAAGCATGTGCAGCGTGCGCGTGAACGTAGCTTTGGCAAGCTTGCGATGACACGCACTTGCCTGCACGAGAAGAAATATGGCGGCGGCCAGATGCCCTGCTTGCAATCGTCTATACAAACTTGTTTCTTAAGGAGGCGAAGAGGAAGACGTGTTCCGCATAAGTCTCTGAAGGCAGCCGGCCTCACGACCTGTAGGTCTAATGGACCTTTTGTAGAAATACGCGGTGCGCATGCGCGGAGTATTTCATGCGCCTGGGTTCGAGAGTATCTAGTTCCAAACAATCCGCCATCTTGCATTTCTCGCCTTTGAGCGGTTTCGTTGTGTCGACCTCGGGGCGGAAGATTACGCACGATGGCGACAAAGGTGAGCTTGGGGGAGCCGTATCTAGGTCACATCGCCTCAATGGGTGAACAGGATGTAGCTGACGTTTTGGGTGTGGAACGGGTGGGAGAGGCCTAGGGCGCGCTTTGTTTTCCAGTCACCTAGTCTCGAACCGATTCGCGTGTCTAGGTGGCAGCACATATTCGCCAAGAGGTCCATTACTCTAGAAACTTATCAAACTCAACATCGGAGCAAAGAGGACAACACGGTGAGGAGGACGTGCCTTTCAAAAGGAATTAAAGCGCTGTAGTAGCGGTAGGGTTACAGCGACCCCTCCAAGTTGCTGCCGCAGGGAGCAACTATTCCCGGTGCAAAGGCTGTAAGATATCGCGCCTGTTCACTCTAGCCCGGCCATTGCTCTTCAAACTCCTAATCGAAGCAATGTCCACTCACACAAAGGCGTTTGCTCATGTTTTTCTACGTTGCGTTATAACTAGGTCTGGCCACTTGATCTAATGAATCCCTTAACTTTTGACAAACGAAAAAGTAAAAATTTAACGCTTTCAGCAGGCAGACGTGTACGAGTCCATCTGTATGAAGGCAAACTTTAGGTGAAAATTTGACCTAAAGTAAACTGTAGGGGCGAGATTTGTGATTCGAAAGAAGTGGAGACGGTTATATGTGCCCCCAGCCACTTCAACGCCATGCGATTGTTCATTTAGCGCAGCTGAGCCTATTGGCGACGTGAGCGATCGAAGGCGTCGCTTAGGTGAGCGGCGTTTGGCAACTTCCGGTTCCTTAGGACATTTTGTTCCACTGTTGACAAACGACGACAATGATCTGCAGGCCTGTGCAAGCATAATTCTGAAACCTTCAGAATGTAGTTTTCGGAACCATGCTTAGACAGGCTTGCAGATCATCGTCGTCGTTTGTGAACAACTAAACAAAATTTCTTAAAGAACCGGAAGTTGGCAAACGCCGCTCACCTAATGCCAACGTTACCCTAATGCTGACTATGACGTCAGCAAAGGATGTCTCAACGACGGAATTAAGAGGAATGTAAGAACTTCAATTTTGACGGTGTTGGCAGTGTTGCTTTAAGAGCGCTATGATTTCAGGCTTCCACCTGCTCATTACAAACACCATCGAACTTGTTGTTCACAAGGCAATGACGTCACGAAAGGTAACGGAACGAGGGCGCCACCGAAACATTTCGCCGCTAATACACCTTTTTCGCTTAGCCTCGCACCCAGCCACGTTGTCCCCATATCCGGTATGCGTTCCGAACAAAAAGAAAGAGATTACGACCCCGAACAAGTAAAAAAGTATTGAAGGGTCATAACAAGAACGACTGACGGTTGCAATTAGAATGTTAACACGTTCTACTGTCGAGGCGAGAAGAAAGCGATGTTTTCACGCATACCGGAAGTTCTAGAATTGAAGATGGCGGCGTTCACGTAGAAAAGGTGTATAGACTTATTACTAAATTACCCAACCATCAAGAAAAATGCAGGGAATGGTGTTCCACGCGCCGCACGTGCTGGCGTCTGCAGCAGTAACTGTCTTAAAGAAAAAGCCTAAACCAAATGGCATCTTGCACGCGCTTTCATTAATGCTTTATTTTGGTTATTTACTTCGAATCTTTTATACGGGGAAGGCGTGCGCGTGCGGCGCGTGGAACACCATTTACTTCATTCTCCTTGATGCTTGGGCAATTTAGCAATAGGTCTAATGTGAACAATCAAAGGAGTTACCTATACATAGTTCTCACGTGACGTCATTCTAGTCGCCATTCCCAGGTACTAAGCGTCCCATTAATGCAGTGGAAGGTAGGTTTGCACGCGCCTCCGCGAGCGTTTCGTATCGTGCTCTTTATTCTGTAGAAGGCTGGCCGCACGTGCAAAGGACGCCATTGCTGGGTACTGGGTGACGTCAGTGCAAGCTATGTATTGCTGGAAAATCTTAACGATCCTGTTTGCTTCTGTGGTTGAAGTAATAATTTGTGAGTGTGGCAGTCTTTCGACTGTTCTCAAATACACATCAAAAATGACGCACGCACTAAGCACACCTTAGTCAGCCAGGACCGTGGAGCTGTGGGGTCGGGGAAACGTGCCCGTCTCGCACCCCGGAGGCCCGGGTTCGATTCCCATCTAGACCGAAATGTACCAAAGTTTCTTTCCAAAGCCAATGATTTGCTTTCTTTGTTGGAACCTTTGTGAAAACTGTGACGTCAATCCGAGCATTTCTAACGTGTTTTTACTCTTTGCGCCGTCGGCCATTCGTGGTACCATCGCTCGGTCATGCCGCCGACGACGACGACGGATTTTCGCGCAATGGGGCAAATAATCTTTTCGCATTAAAACGTCTTCTAACCAGGCCCAGTGTCAGCATAAAAAGCAAATATACATAAAGTAATCAAATTGACATTAGCTCAGCATCGCAGTCACAATAATTTATATCAACATCATCAAAAGTTTCAAATAGAAATCTTTCACATCGACATCATTGAGATCACATTCATTAACATGCAATGTCAGTGTTACTGTAAAACTATCCATTTCTGCTGCATTCAAACAGAAAAAAATATATAAAGATACATGTAAGACGTTGGTATAGTTTTTTGAACCTGAAATTATCAATGGACTTAATTATTAATGAAAAAAAATTAAAAGCACTATAAAAAAATCTTTGAAATCTGATACCCACTCGCTTAACAAATTTTAAGTTTAGGTCACTGGGGCTGAAAAATACACTTTTACTCTACTCTCGAACATGCAGAATCTTCGACCTCGGCGTACTATTTCAACAATATTGGGGTGGTTATTTATAAGGTCAGATAATTGGTAATCAAGTTTAATCAAACTGTCATCAAAATGAAAAAAAGTCTGCTATTGCTTGATTTATAATGGATCAAAATGCAGTCAAAGAATATAAGATACACAAGCACAAACACGCATACTAAAAGCGCAAGGCCATGGCGCATGGTTTGCGCTTGATTGTTTTGACCGGTGACCACAAACGTACTATAAGACGTTGAGCTCCGTGACATAGTGTTTTCTGGCTCTGCTTGATTGGCCTCATTGACCTGTTATGTCGGCTGCGCTCTGACTTACAGCGAAAATGATTTTAAACGTTTATGTCGTGCAAAAGCTCTTTTATTCATGAAATGCTGACAAGGCGTGTCCTATATATGTTCTTTAATGTTTGATAACATTCTTCACTGATTGATTGACTATGTTTTTAATTCTTGAATAGTTCAAACGATAGCTACTGGCTTGTGAGCCTCTAACGAAATCGCTTTGCCCACCCTGCAGCGCGGAACAAAGCCAGTATCAAAGAACAAATTTTGCCCAGTTAGGCACTCTCGATCGAGTCGATGAGCTAGCTGGGTTCCGCTTCTGTGCGAACTGGGCACTACTATACTCTGTTTCATGCTTAGCGTGCAACGCTGCCAAAGCTACTGGCGCGAGCGCGTGGCTTCATGTATGGTTTTGTTTGCGCGAGAACGCGTACAAATGATGAACGAGATCGAGCCCCACGCCCGCGCCAGTAGCTTTGACAGCGTTGCACGCTAAGTATGAAACAGAGTATAGCACCACTGGCACGTTTGCTGGCACTTGTGTCAGCGGGAGCACGCGCTGAGCTCTGAACGTGCAAGGGCGAGCAGCAGAAAGGAGGAAATTAAGAGCAGAGGAGGAACATCACTGCCACGAGCCTGTTTTCTGGCCACACTAGAGTTCCTGTATTAGCCCCGTGCGCGACCGAAAGCGTCGCTGTGGTCGGCCTTCCACGATTGGCCGAACGCTGACTATGACGTTGGAAAGGGGATTTCTCATCGACGGAAATAAGATTAATGAAAAAACTTTTAATTTTGACGGTGTTGGCAGTGTTCCTTTGAGAGCGCAATGATTTCAAGCTTCCACCATGCTGTGTACAAACACCATCGAACTTGTTGTTTGCAAGGTAATGACGTCACAAGGGGGAACTATAGGAGGGCGCCACCAAAAGATCTCGCCGCCAATAGGCTCCCTACGGGAGCCAGAGTAGCGCGTTTGATTCCACGTGCCGCGTGCCGCCCTCGCCGCTATTCGCCGAGATCCTTTCACGTGAGGAGCCGGATCAAGTGTCGTGCAGCAAAGTAGACGTTGCACACGCCCCGGCGTACGTTCCCCGGCTTTTGAGCGCGGCGCTGCTATTTGCCGAATTCAGTCACGTGAGGAGCTGAATCCACATGCCATGCATGAACGCGCAACTCTGGCACCCGTAGGAAGCCTATACAGGAACTCTAGGCCACACGGATGAGTGCCGCCATCTAGTGGTTGAACTAATGGCTTGTTCAAGATGGCCGCCGTGGGACCGCCGCCTTAACGCCGTAAAATGCTGCGAGTGCTTTTTAATATTTTTGTAAAGTGAGGTAATTTGGGTGTTCTCGATGATGTCAAGAAAGTTTCTAACTGAAATGATAGATTTCAGTTGTCTAATTAAAACGTTAATTACAGAGACGTAATTAGGACGTTACTATTTTTACCTATCCAAGGAATTATCTTTAAATATTACCAAAACGCAATTATCTTCAAGTAATTATAAACATAATAATACCGATCATTATAATTTTTCTAAATATAGGCTCTTTGCGAGATGGCCAACATAGCACCATATTTTTCTGTATGATGCGTACTTTTCGCAGGAGTCAAGTGGTGACCTCTTTATGCAACAACCTGTAATATACACACCTGGGCGACAATCAGTGACAATTGTTATGCATGCAAAAATTAATTTTCATTAAACAATATTGTATTTCAACGGAAGTGAAGCTGAAATTTGTGTTGCACAGATATATATCCCTACAGAACAATCCGGTATAACTCATCGCTATCCGGCTTATAGAACCGGAAATATATCTGGATTCAATCTAGACTCTGTCTGGAATTTAGGTTTTCAGAAATTATTCCATTGTCTACAATCTGGATTTCGGGTTTCCAGAAACAAATTTCCGGTTCCATAATCCGGATAGTGAAAAGTTATACCGAATGTTTCGGTATACGTAAGGCGTTACTAGGGAGTTTTAATAGACCGTGTTTCCCCCTCCGCTAGCCCTCCGCTACGAAGAAACCGCCACTGCGCCTGCGTGCCGATGGCCTTGACTGTAGAGTTCCGGGTAGCGGAGGGGCAAACACGGTCCGGGGAAACACGGTCCACTAAAACACACTACTAGTAACGAGTTACTTTTACCTAGCTTCTTTTTTGGTAACGAGTAACCTATTAAGTAACTTTTATAGAAAAGGAACGAGTAACGTACTTAGTTACTTTTAATGCCAAGAAACAAGTAACTGCATTTCGTTACATTTGAGGAGTAACGTGTACAGCATCGTTTATACAGCCTCGTTTCTTTTCTAGCCTGAGTATACGTCGACAAAGGCAGATGTGCAGTCCGAAAAACAACTAAACAATATGACAGCATAGCAACGTTTATCGCTGAACACGTCAGTCGAACTCTACAGCTGGGAATGTTCTTCACCGAGCGAACACAATGAAGTTCGCTGGTTGAACCTTCTAGAATCGTGCACAGACCGAATGTAAACCCGGATGTCGCCGACACGGGAAGGCAGAGAACCCATTGTCAAATTCGAACTTTAGAAACAGAGAGAACAAACGAAAGACGGGAATGCCAGATTCACCAGCTCTTCCAGAAGCACTGCACTGCCGTTTCTTCGAGCGCGTCAGTAGAATGACTCTTCAGCGTCGCCTGAGATATAATATCAAGAAAGCGGGAAACCATAACTGATAAAAACTTCGGGAGGCAGCTACTGCTTAAGTGCAACGACTACTGAAAAGAAAACAATAAACCACGAAACAAAAGGAGTTGTTTAACGCGTTCTTTTTGAGAATCGATATCGCTCGTTATTTTGAGGTAATGTAAAGCGTTCCATTTGAGAATCGGTAACGAGTTACGTATTTAGTTACTTTTTGAGCGAGTAACGAGTAACAGTATTTAGTTACTCGTTTTGGGTAAAATATACATGTCTGGTGTCGCAGGAGCTAAACCGTTCAGTCGCAACACATGCCATCGCTAGCGTCCTTTTCACCAAGCGCGCTTCACACCTCCGACGTTGCGCGCGTTCTCTCTAAACACCCAAAATTTAACGAGGCTGTAGTGCCGAATTGTTTATGTCGCCTACCGAACCCTGCCAACGCGGGTCACATATTGGTGCGCAAGTCCTGCGTCAGAGTTCGGCTGGGACTCAGGTTCTCCCTGATTGGACACGAGTCTCGGCCGAACTCTGACGCAGCACTCGTGTACAATGTGTGCTACGCGCTGACCTCCAATAGGCGACGTAAGAAATCCAGCACTAGGGCCTTGCCATCCGGGGGGCGTTGTCTGTCTTCAAAAAAGCAACCGTGAAACCACACAACAAAAATGAAATGGGATGGGGGGGGGGGGGGGGGGGGGCGCTTGCAAATTGTGCAACGCTATACTCTACAGCCGAAGAAATCTGGAGCGTCAAACATTTCCTGCAAAGCACACTTGCGAGAGCCAATCGCTGCGATCTACGAAGGAAGCTCGGGGAATGGCGAGGCTGCAAATGTGTTAAGACTAGGGCTGGGCAATTGATCGATTAACCTACCGATTAAATCGATTAATGCTTTAATCGCGATTAATTTGTTTAACCGGTTAATCGGTAAAAGTTTGACGAACCAAAATTAAATAAAAATGAAATGCTTTCACTATGCAGACATGGACGAGCACACCTATATGAAGTGAAAAATTTAGTTTAAAAACTTAAGGTAAACTGTAAGGGGGAGATTTGTACCTTCAGACATGTGCAGAAGGTTACACATGTCCCAGCGACTTCAACGCCGTGCGAGTGTCCGTTTAGCGCAGCAGAGACTACTGTGAGCAATCAAAAGAGGTCGCCCTTCTCGGAGAATATCAACGAACATTTTTGCCTCATGAAGT
>JABSTQ010007171.1:0-45793 GCA_013358835.2 Ixodes persulcatus
CCTGTGTATGCGTCCATTGTGAGAAAGGCAAATGGACAATCAGAAAAACAGCTAAGCAGTATAACAGTATAGCATCGTTTATCGCTGAACACGTCAGTCTAGCTAACTTTACAGCTGAGAATGTTCTTCACCCGGCGAACACAATAAGGTTCGTTGGTTGAACCTTCTTGAATCGTGTACAGATCGAATGTAAACCCGGAGGTTGCTAACACGGAAAGGTACAGAACCCATTGTCAACTCGGAACTTTAAAAGCAGAGAGATCAAAGGAGAGAGGGGAATTCCAGATTCACCACCTACTGAGGCTCAACTCTGCCGTTCCTTCGAGCGCGTGAGAAGAATGACTCTTCATCGTCGTCAGAGATGTATTGTCAAGGAAGCGGGGAAACAAGTCATGAAAATTGGAGGGGCAGCTACTGCTTAAAAGCAACAACTACTGAAAAGAAAACAATAAACCATGAAACAAAAGCTGCCGTGCATTTATTTGGTCGTCAAAATAACAAGAAAAGTAACTAGTTACTTTTGAAGCATAGTAACGCGTTCCTTTTGAGAGCGGTAGAAGCAAAGTATTTTGCTACTTTTGGGGAGGGTACAGAGGGAAGGATACGGAAAGGAGGGTATGCCCATCCTCCTCCTCCATACCCTCTCCTCCCCCTCCTCCTCCTCTCCTCACCTGCCCTACTCTTCTTTCTCTTCCTCTTCTCCTCCTCCCCCTCCTCCTCTCTCCTCCTCCCCTTCTATTCCCCCTCCCTCCCTCCCCTGCCCTACTCTTCCTTCTCTTCCTCTTCTCCTCCTCCCCCTCCTCCTCTCTCCTCCTCCCCTTCTATTCCCCCTCCCTCCCTCCCCTCCCTCCTCCCACGTGACGTCACGCGTGACCCTAGGGACCCTCGTTACGTCACTCCTGAAGGCCTAGTGAAGGTCGTGACATTTACGAGTGACCTTCACTCGTGACGTCACTCGTGACGCCACTCGTTACCCTAGTGACCGTCATGATGTCACACGAGACTCACGTGCGACGTCACGCGTGACGTCATAGTGGGAAACGTGCCATAATGTAACGCGCGGTTACGCCGACAGCGACGGCGACGCCGCTCAAGCCGGAAACGGGCGCCTAAGAGCTGCGCTCTAAAAGTAACGTATCTAGTTACTTCTTGAGCGAGTAACGAGTTACCGTATTTAGTTACTTTTTGGGGCAACGTGTAAATTCGTCTCGTGAAATCCAGCAGTAAAACTAACTTTTCGTGGAAGTTCTAGCTCGTTACGTTCATGTTTCGATTTTTTCGCGTCATTTCAAACCGAGCTCTTCGATTCCCGACACCTTTTGAAATGTATATACTATATAGCTTGAACCCACATCTCCTAAGCGGTCATTCTAGTTGCCTTGCTGCCAAGTGTGTAGCTTCTGCAGCACCCATTTCGCTCTACCGATTTTGTTGTTTTCACCAAGAACGAGCAGGAATGACCACCAGCATGGTGACTGTGACGCAACGTGCAAGCCACGACACTTTGCAGTAGTTGTGCATGGGCGCTGCCATAACCGACTTTCAGTTTTTTCCCCTTATTCCGTTTACTTAATCATCACAATAGAAGGCCAGGTTGTTGCCATTTTGGTTTCTACTGTTTCCTCCCCAGCATTGTCCTTTCTGGAGGCTCGTGAACGCCCGTTTCCGTGGCTCGGTATCTCGGTAAGACTAGAGAAGGTCGGCAATGGCGGCTGGAATCTGAAGCTTGTGTAAAGCGTCCATATGCTGGTCATTTTGTAGAGATCTTCATTAACAAAACGCTGATGTCTAAAAAAGCGCTATACTCCATGATCAATCCCCGTGTATCTGCGAGGTTAGTTACTTTTACGTGACACTACAAATGTCAGCCGGCTTATATTCGGAGCAGAATACCTGAAAGCTGCTCAATGATGTTTCTATTGTGGTGACATTAATGACACGATTTGAATATTGAAAATACGCTTTTGTTTTTCTCGGTGTTTGCTTTGCTGCCGCCTACCGTTACCTCTGGTGGGCTCCACCAGGCTCAGTACCAGTCGCTGCGGCCGCTCTTTGCACTCTCATTTACTCCTGTAAAAAATTACATTCGGCATGCCGATTCCAGCGGTGCTGGAACTAGAATCGAATACCCGTGCTATAAATAATGCCCATCAGATATTTTACTTGTTTTATTAAAAGAACTGCACACTTGGTGGGTCCCGGTTGTGCATGAGTTTTGAGGTTTTGAACATAGGGCACCAGACATTCAAAAAGGAACTATATTAAAACAATTTCAACAAGGCAATGATAATCAAAGTTGTTTGTCTCGAACGAATGAACACTCACGAGTTGTGCTTCCATGTATGGTGGTGCACAGTTGGACGACGAGAAGTAGCGCCAAACGCATATTTCAGCAGGACAGCGTTCTGTTTTCAGAAGTTAGCAAGGACACGTGAAGTCTTCCTCGAAAGCCTCTATAACATATGGCTCTGATACGCAAGTGTGAGGTAGGTTCTTACGGTGTATAAATATCTAAATAAAACCGGCGTTCATTGTGTTCCGTTTCATTTTGTTTTGTTTACCGGGATATTGGATGAACTTTTCAGTCGACTAACTTCTTTGTTAACTCTAAAAAAAAAAAAAAAACTGGGAAGCCAAAACGTTTAAATTACTTGCGTCGCAAAATATTGTTTTGCTAAAGCAATGCATCGTTAACGTTAAAATAATTGTATGTTTCTAAATCAAACGCCGATGACCTTTTGTTTTTCTTTGTCGAGTACCGCTGCATATCTTTTTTCTTGTGTGCCTGTACGGAATTGATTTAGTGGACACCGTAACCTAGTTAATTTCAAGTGGGCAGATATATATATATATTTTTAAATCCCAGTTAGGATTTTTTTTTGCTTCGCACACTGCTTACGTTGGGGTTAATTAAAAATGAAAGCCGTTTACAACTACCTGTAACGCCAAATTAGAGCGCAGCTCTTGAGGAGGAGGATGCAAGTGTACTGAGGGGAGGGTATACCCCTCCTCCCTCCTCCTCAACTCCTCATCCTGTCTGCTCCTCTGCCACGGGGGCCACGTGGCCTCACGGGGACGACGTGGCCCCCCTGAGGTCACGTGACCTCAGGGGGGTCACGTGACTTCAGGGGGTCACGTGACCTCAGGGGGGTCACGTGACCTCAGGGGAGTCACGCGTTGCACGCGTCGCATGCAACCCGCGTTGCATGTAACCCGCGCGTTGCATGCAACCCGCGCGTTGCACGCAACTCACAGGTTGCACGCAATGCACAGGATGCATGCAACCCCCGGGTTGCATGCAACGCGCGGTTACGCCGACGGCGACGGCGACGGCGACGGCGACGCCGCTGAAGCCGGAAACGGGCGCCTAAGAGCTGCGCTCTAAAATAGCAGAATTAAATTATGAACTGATTGTCTTAAATTTTTTAGCACTTTCAGGAATATCGATCTTCTCAATTTTTGCATATTGTGAGTGGCTGTACTGCACAGTAAAATTTCTATGGCTCTATAGATGGCGTATGGTTTAAGCGCTTTCTTTATCTATATATTAGACTTAGTTCATTTGTCTCACCTCATAAATCGTTGTTTATTTAGCGGCATAGAAGTAAACACACGAGGAAGATATAGGTAATAGCAGTCAGTTAAGGACCACCCAAAATAATCTCAATACTCCGTTGAAATGTTTTTTTGCCATTTGCTACTGTCAGTCGTACATCAGCACGGGAACTGTGTTTACATGTTTTAAGGCCATAGGTCTACTACCCAGTACGCATTTACCTAACCGTTCTTTTTCTCAGGTTTGTCACGATCATTTTCGCTAGGTCGTCATAGCACCTGAGGATTGACTCGTGCACGTTGCCCAGGGAGCGCTCCGAAAAAGAGAATTGTATATCGGTATGGTGTCCTACCCCGCCCATGCGTTAACCGTAGTCCCGAAGTGGCAACAAATGACGTCGCAGAAGCCGGTGTGTCATGCTGTCGGATATCGCGATCGTGGCAGTTGGTGCTAGAAGTCCCTGCAAGAAGTACGAGCGAACGCAAGTGTTGCTGTCGTCGCAGCGTTCCAATTCCTGACTGCCCAAGCTTGAGCGGACTGTCAAGCTGGACAGCGATCTGCAGCAGAACAGCCGCCTGCTACATTCACCGCACCACCAGGATCACGGCAGGCGATAGCATAACACATTTGCGACGTAATCAGGCGAAAATCCAAAAAAAATTTAAGAACCGGTAAACGCACGTATCGAAGACGTGCTCCAGGCATCATAATTTCGGGGATGGGTTGTGCAAACTTGGGTTTCAAAACCGCCTCGTAAGCACGTGATCCAAGCAAAAAATATAAAAAAAAGCGGAAAACATAAAAGCGTCACTTCTTTCGTAACATCACAAAGCAGGTTTCACTGCTCTGGAAACAGAAGTTACTGTTTACCATTCTTGACTTCAGGCTTTTATTGTATTTTAAGTGTTCCTGCTATAACTCTTGTATTCCTCCAGCGAGCCAAGTGCTCTGTAATGTAAGACAGGTGTGGGCCCATGAGCCAGATATAATGCCTTTTTCGTAACATTATTTTGCCCCCTTTCCTTCGCATTGACGGGACCGTTTTTAAGCCGGTAGCTTTACAAGGCCAACCAACCTCGAGCAGCGGAAGCACGAAATGTGTAGGTTGGTCAGTCCATAACCATAAAATGATCTTGAAAAAACAAAATTACGGCAACCGGTGCCAGGGATTGAACCCAGGTTGCCGGTGTTCTGGCCGAGTGCACTGCTGTGTTAGCTAACCGTTTTGCTTTTTTTTATTACTGGCTAGGCACAAAAACAGGAACACAAGAACAAGAACAACAACAGCGCTGAGTGAGAGTTATTTCTTTGTGTGCATGTATTTTTATAGCGTGTAGTTTTTCTGCGCCGTGAAATGTTAGAAGAACACCATATTGACAGACATATATTTTTAAAAGCACCCGTCAAGTTCAGGCTGGTGCAACAAGGTTAAAAGGCTTTCAAGGTTTTCAGTTTGTCGAGTACTGGCTGCCATTCAGGCAGCTCGATCTGCACTGGGTACACTTTTCGTAAGTGGACAACACTGTCGACGAAGTAGTCCCTGATGGAGCGGACATCCTTGTCAGCGTGTCGGACGGCCATCGCGATCTCCACATATTATGTAGGCTAAATAACATGAAGATATCATATATTTAGGGCTTGTCACCTTCGTTTTTCACTGAGTGAAAACGGATGCCGGAAGCGGCCGTTGGCAGGCTCTTTTTCAACGTGCGCTGCATGATATCCCAGTGAAATACTGCATCCCAACTTTCCAAAAATGTGTGCTTTGTGATTTCTGGTATTTTACATAAAAGGCAGTTAATTGTCCAAGAAACAAATATTTATTTTTTCTTAAGCCAGGGTTTGACGGGGAGCGTGCCACTATGCATTTGGACACATACAGTTTTCACAGACGGCCGGACTGTCATTTTTGTTTACCCTTTTCAGGATATCCTGACCGCGGCCTTCACAGTATAGAGAGCGGTGCAAGGGAGCTGGAAAAACAACGTCGACAAGACGTTTGTACAAACTTTCGGGGCCCCTCGCTCGGGTACTGCATTGTGAACCGTACCTTTAGAAAACGAAAAGTCGGAATTACTCCCTGGGGAAAACCTCGTACTCTTCCACATCTGGTGTTACTTGACGATACGATTAATCCAGGGAGTGCATCACGCAGTCTGACTATGGTGCATGTAACGGGACTCCGACTGGTGTGTTTATCGCGTCCAAAAGAGTGGTCCCTCGATTTCCGGCTGATGCCGTCATAAAAGTGTCACGCTGTCGCCAGTTGCGATCCTGGCGACGTGCCAACAGGTTTGATGTAAGTGGCAGACGCCTGTTCTCCAGCAGGTCGCTCTCCAGTGTGGCAGTCCACGAAGCTTCGGCAGTCAGATATTGGGACGCCGTGACAACAGCGACACTCGCGTTCGGTTCTGCTACTCGCAGCTTCCCGTTAGCATTTCTAGGACTAACCGCCAGGATGGCTAGATGCAACAGCATGACACTTCGGCTTTTGTGACGTCATTTGATGCCACTTCGGGACCACTTTTTGATTATGGGCAGCATTGGATGCTAAACACATCAGTCAAAGACGTGCTCCAGACACTATGGTCTGACTTGCAAAACAGTTCTCAGAAAGAAATATTTTGGTCACGCAAGAAAATAAATCTAGAAACATCCTGTCAACATGATCCCCCTCCGACACCTCAACGGTCAAAACCAAATTCCTTGTAGAGTCGCTACATGCTTTCGTCGCCACCTGGCTGGCGCCACCCAGTTAAGTTATTGCGTCGATTAAAAGCGAAGCTTCTATACTAAACGGCGAAATACACCGGACACAAGCACACCCGCTTAAAATCGACAAGTGCGGACAAAAGTACCGCTGCTCAAGACACGGGTGTTCTGGCGCCCCAAACTGAAACCTCATCCGTTTTTAAACGACCGGAGTCCGACTCATCTCCACCGAGCCCCTCGGCTGCTCGAAGTCCCCCGCGCGTGGAGGCCGAAGACGACTCCCCGTCCATGCTCTCCCGCGAGCGTACCCCCTGCCGCGGGTCTGGGGGCAAACACCCAAAAATGCCGACACAAACTTAAGCCGACAAAAAAAAAAAAACAATGCCGACGCAACTATAGAAAGATAAGCTTTTCTAAAACAAATCTTACTTATTACAAACAAAATCCTTCGTTACTTAACACAGTGCGTCAAACAAACAAAGCACAACAATTGTGTTTTGTTTGTTTGTGCTGCGGAGAAGAAAACGGCCATTACCGAAAAGTTGACATGCAGGTATTCCGGCCGTTCACGATGAAAAACCACAGCTGTGACTGCAACGCACAAAAAGCAGAACACTGAGAGAGAGAGATTTTGGGGGTTTATGGCGCAAAAGCTACGAGGCCATCTGCGCCAAACTACTTGTAAGGATCATAGTATTACAGGACGGGTTTCACAGAAGGTTAACCAAAAGGCTAGAGTTGGTGTAAAAGGCCAATACTACTAAGAAATTCTATCACTCGTTCAAAAGAGACTAGAGGATTCTCTCCCACAAAGAGAGCAGGATGAAATGGGATTTGATGTTGAAAAAATTCAGGGAAATGAATGCGGCGCTTGGGCTCAAGCCCGGGACACAGCCACAATATATGCAAAACTGTGAGCCTGTCACCACACTGATCACACACTGGTGGATCTTCTCCCAAAAGCAGATACCTATGAGTTATGAAAGAGTGTTCAATTCTCAGACGGCACAACAATGTTTCATGAAGTTGGCTCTTGCATGAAGAGCTTTCCCAAACTCCCAAAGCAGATTTGGTAACATGGAGCTTGTTATTGCACTCCATGTCCCATTCCAGTTGCCAGGAGTGAAGAATCGAGGACTTCACCAAGGGCTTAGTATCTTGATAGGGTAAACAGGACAGCGATTGTGGAAATTTACCGTCAGACCCTGCAAGGTTGTCGGCGTTTTCATTGCCTAGTATATCGATGTGACTGGGTACCCAACAGAATTTTATATTTTGACCCCCATGCAAAGCAGAGTTAAGTTTGTATCGAATTTGTTGTACAAGCATATTTTTAGTATCTTTAAGAGAGCAAACTGCAAGAATCACACTTTGAGAGTCAACAAACAGGACCACCCTCAGTATTTTCCTATTGATAATGTATTCAATCGCCATTGATACCGCATAGAGCTCCCCAGTAAAAATGCTGGCAATACAATCAAGTCGTTGAACATTGAAGAAGCTTTCAGAATATACAGCGCAACCAACGAAAGATGAAGTCTGGCACCATCTGTATAAATATGAAGATAACCATCATACTTATTTTCCAGTTCACCAAACTCTTGCTTAATAACAGCATGGGAAATGCCGTGCGTGTTGAACTTTGCAAGAGACCAGTCGACTTCAGCCCGCTGTGTTTTCCAAAGTGGAATAGCGTTGACTTTCCGAACGAGGCTGACCTGGTCCACAGAAAGGTGCAGCGAAGAGCGAAGATGTTCAATGCGGAAGCTTAACGGTGTTACAATACTTGGTTTATTTTTAAAAAAGGCGAACGATTGACCTCGTGAGTGAAGAGTAAGTCGGATGCTGAGGGTCGGCCAGAATCTTGTAAGCATATGTAAGACTAAGATATGTGCATCGTTTGTTCAGGGACAGCTCATTAGATTCTGCTTACAAACTGAGGACGGGGGACGTCCGGAAAGCTCCTGTTGCCAGTCGCAAGCCGAGATGGTGAACTGGGTCCAACATCTTAAGGGCAGAGGGCCGAGCCGATTCATACACTATTGCACCGTAGTCAAGACGGGACCGTACAAGGGCATTGTATAGCTGCAGGATACATTTTCTATCAGACCCCCAAGACTTGTGAGATAAAACTTTCAAAAGGTTTGTCGACTGAAGGCATTTTTGCTTCAGCGCTTTAAGGTGGGAAATGAAATTAAGCTTTCTATCAAATATTACACTAAGAAATCGGTGCTCTTTCTAACAGGGATAGGGGTTCCATTTAATTCCAGGGACGGATCCAAAGACAACCCGCGGCGCAAAGAAAAAGGCACACAGACCGTTTTTGAAGCAGAGACCTTGAACCCATTTTCTTCGGCCCACTTGGACAGTTTGTTTATGGCTAACTGCAACTGGCGCTCACAACTAGAAAGGATACAAGACGATGATGAAATCTGTATATCATCAGCATAAAGAGAATATGAAATAGAAGGTGACAGCTGGTGTGCGAGTGAATTCATTGTTAGCAAAAACAAAGTCACACTTAAAACACCCCCTTGAGGGACTCCGTTCTCTTGAACAAATGTGTCAGATAAGACTGAGCCGAGACGAGCTTGAAAAGTCCTTTCCGTCAGATATTCCTTTATGCTTCGCAGCATGCGGCCACGGATATTATAGGAATAAAGGTTTCGGAGAATCCCATACCTCCACGCTGTATCATATCCCCTTTCCAAGTCGAAAAAAAAACGCAATACAGTGCTCTCTGTTTACAAATGCCTCACGTATCACAGTTTCCAGGCGAACTAAGTGGTCATGGGTAGATCGACCTTGGCGGAATCCACATTGATTGTTATCAAAGACCCTCTGGCTTTCTAACATGTACACCAGCCGCCTGTTTATAAGCCTTTCATATGTTTTCCCAAGGCAGCTTTTCAGTGTAATTGGGCGGTAGCTTGATGGCTGTGAGGGGTCTTTGTTAGGCTTTAGGAGGGGGATGATATGTGATTGTTTCCAAGCCTGAGGAAAACATGCCTTTTCCCACAAAAGATTAAAAAACAGGAGAAGGTTTTCAAAGGATTCTGGAGAAAGGCGGCGCAGCATTTCATAATGAATTCCATGAGGACCAGGGGCAGAGAGCTTTTTCACATTAAGAGCCATCTCAAGCTCGTATCGCGTAAATGGTTGGTTATAAGATGCTGAATTTCCTCCTGACATGACAAGCCTTTGTCGTTCCGCACGAGCGTTTAACTGTCCGAAGGTACCACTGTAGTTGGCCAAACTAGATGAATTATAAAAATGTTCCCCGAATATGTTACCAATATCTTTTAGTGACGAAGAAGGAGCATTAAACGTTGGAATGGCAAAGCACCTATAATCCCCATTTACTTTCCTGTATCTGTCCCAGGCCTCTTTGGCCGGGACAAAGCTGGTTAAAGAAGAAAGATACTTCCTCCACGACTTCCGCTTTGCCTGCTTCCTAGTCCAACGCGCCTTGGCTTTTTGTCGCTTGAACTCAACAAGGTTGCTTGAAGTGGGGTATCTGCGAAATCTGCCCCACCCCCTATTTTGGTCCGCCCGGGTTGCTGCACATTCCTTATTCCACCAAGGTTTACATTTTTTGGGCATATTACCAGATGTTTGTGGAATGGACTGCTGAGCAGCCTTTAGTATCTGCTCAGTAACATGAAGTGTAGCATTCTCAGGAGACATAGAAGAAAGAAGCGAAGGATCTAAAGTAGAGTGAAGATTAAAAAGCGCCCAGTCTGCCTTGTCTAACTTCCACCTAGGGACCCACTTTAAAAGATTAGGCAATGGAACGGTACTCTCTAAAACAACTGGATAATGATCACTTACAAAAGGGTTGTGAAGAACCTTCCAGGAGAAGCAAGGAAGTAATGAAGGTGAAGCAATAGAAAGATCAATGGATGTGAATGAGTTGTGTGCCGCACTAACAAAAGTTGGCTCTCTCCCGTTAAGAAGGCACAGCCCCGAAGACAATAAAAGACGTTCAATCACACAACCACGGGAGTCTTGACGGGTACTACCCCACATAGGATGAGGAGCGTTAAAATCACCCAAAATTAAAAAAAAAAAAAGGTTGCGGGAGCTGTCCTATAAGTCCCTGTAGCTCTTGAAGGCTTAAAGGAACGTTAGGTGGTAAGTATAAAGAAACAATTGTTACAAGGCGGTCCAGAAGGAGACGTACTTCAACAGTTTCCAGTGGCGTGCAGAGGGGGACTTGAAAGCAAGCAACTCCACTCTGCACGACCACTGCAACACCACCAGAAGGGGTGGAAAAGAGGCGATCTTTTCTAAAACGCTGATGACGTCTTAAAATGTGAATTAGAGTGAAGATGGGTTTCTTGCAATGCGAGAGTAATGGGCCGAAGCTTATCCATGAAATAATTGACATCATCAATATTTCTTAAAATACCGCGACAGTTCCATTGCGTAAAATGTAAATTGGTCATCTATAAAAGGTATGTAAATATGAAACTGAAAAATAAACCTAGTAAAATAAGTAAGACTGTAGAGTCAACACAAACTAGGTGGAAGACATTGGGATGATAATTTGGGTGGGACTACAGGTTTCTTAGTTTTTTATAGCTAGAACATAGAACATAGCTTTATTTTTCATTTCAACAATACAAAAATACAGATAACGAGCCGGTATAAGCCTCAAGGGCTTGTGTACCTAACTCGGCAGGTGGCGAAATCACAGTGTAATTCAAAACGAAAGGGTCTATTTACCCTCAAAAACACAATTCAAAAACAATACTGACAAGGAATACACACATATATGTACACACCCATATATATGGAGGACAACACCGTTACTTGGCACGTAATACAGGAGGTCAGAAAATGTCAAATCACTGATCTAGGTTTCGGAGTGCTTTTTTAAGTTTATTTTTAAATTTTATAGAAAGCAATGAATCTGGCAGGTTGTTGAAAACATGTGGTACATAATACATTCGAGTGCGCTCGCCATATTTTGTTCTGATTCGCGGTACATCAAAACGAGGTGAAGTTCTCACAGGTCGCGGCTGCAGATATGGAGTTTTAAACATAGAATTCCAGAAGTGCTGGAGTACGACTGTTTCTTTAAAAAGCCCCTCAAAAGACGGTAGTTGAAGTTCACGAAATATACATGTATCAAGTAAGATATCTGGCTCATCAAACGCAACACTTTTCAAAATACCTTTTAAAAAGAATTTGCCCTGGCGCGCCAAAAAAGGAAGCAACCAGAAAAAATTGTTATACCGTAACGTAAATAACTGTATGCCAAAGCTTGTGATATCATCTTTCTAACAGAAAAGGGCAAGAACATTTTGACATTGTAAAGACAACAGGACACGCTTCTTAGTCGCTTACATAAGTATGTCATATGAGTACACCACGACAAGTCACTGTCGAAATAAATTCCCAGGTATTTTACCGTTTTCACATACTGCAGAGGTTCGCCACTACAAGAACTACAGGTGGAAGTATGCAGCGCTACAGTATCCGAAAGTTCTACCTGCTTGAACGGGTGCCTAAAACAAACAAGTTTTGTTTTTGACGCCTTCACTTTGATTAAGATAGAAAAAAAAAAAAACAATCCATTGTGGAAATAAGATCTTTGTGAAGTTTCCGAACGGCAACGTGGTAATCTGCGTCACATGACATCAAAACTGTCTTCTGCGTATTGATATATTTTACACTCCGATATAGCATTAGGAAGATCATTTATATAAAGGTTAAACAACAAAGGCGATAAAATGGACCCTTGCGGCACCCCGGCAGTCAGAAAGGTTTTATTACTTTTGCGATTTTTGAAAGCTACAACTTGGGATCGTCCTGAAAGATACCCCTTTAAAATCGAAAAGAATGGACCCCTAAAACCGAGTTGGTATAACTTAGAACATAGTATTTCGTGATTTATGCTATCGAATGCTTTCGATACATCCAGAAACACTGCACATGTGTACATATTATTATCGAAACCTGCATGCAAACAATCGGAAAATTTTTCTAACAAAGATTGAGTTCCCCTTTCAGAAACGAAACCGTACTGGTGATCGGATAGCAAAGCAAACCGTTCTGAAAGTCCGCTCATTACCTTGAACAGGTGTTTTTCTAATAATTGTGCTATAGACGACAGTATAGATATTGGCCGATAGTTTTTAAAGTCTCTCGTTAACCCTCCCTTATACAGTGGTTTCACAATAGCAGTTTTCATTCCTGCTGGCCAGCTTCCTGTCTCAATCACATTATTCAGCGCTTCTAGAAGTAAGTACATGTTTCAGTTTTTCAAAATGTCTTCGTAGATCGCGTACCCGTATTTGATCGTTGCCCAGTGATTTTCTTTCCTTGAATGAAAATAAATAGTCACGCAGCTCATATTCAGATATCAAAGGAAGAAAAGCGGAAGCCTCAGTATGCGCATGCAGTGTAAGAGTAGCATCGTCACTCTGGTGGTCTGCCCAGGAGATACGAGCAAAGAAAGTGTTGAAGTCATCAATTGTTTTTTGGGTAACCGGCGAAAATGACTTATCTATCATATCGTCAATCGAAAGACGTTTCGTTCTCCCTCGAATACGATTAGCTAACTCCCACGTTTTCGCGGTATCAAAACGATTGCTTTCAAATTCTTTTTTGAAATATCTACACTTAGAGGAACGAAGTAGGGCGCATGCTCTATTTCTTGCTATTTTGAACTCGTTTTTCAACGATAAATTTCTTGGCGAATATTTACACCGTTTCCAGAGGAAGTCTTTATAATTTATGACAGATAAGACTTCTGGCGTAAGCCATTCTTGGTCAGGCTGACGTTTTTTTATTATCACCTTTTTTGTACATAGGGATGAAAATTCCGAGAACAAATCAACTAACCTGTCGTACAGCTTTGGTGCCTCTACCGTACTTAACAAACCATTCCAGTCATAGTTATCTATTAATTTATCGAACTGTACTTGATCCGTTATTTCAACGATTTATCCGAGTCCTTCACCTTGTTTTAGAACTTATCTGGCAAGCTATAAAGTAATGATCTGCTAATTTTTCGGATACCACTGCGGCTTTCACAGTACTGTCAAAAGTTCTTTTATTAACATGATCAATGCACGTTGAAACCAATTTGTCTCCCAATAATTCTTCTCTAGTTGGTGCCTGTATTACGCTTTCGATGCCGTAAGTAGCCATTAAGTTAAGATAATTGCACACAATGTGGCGTGAGGAATCCATAGTATTTATATTAAAGTCGCCTACCATACACAGCTGACTTATCGGGCTTAGTTCCGATAGAGCCTTATCGACTTCTTCCAGAAACAGGTTCGCGTTACTTGACGGGGGGCGGTAGATTGAAATGAGGACTACAGAAAAATCTTGGCAGCTTATCTGGAGACCTATGCACTCAGCTTGCGTCATTGTTTATGTAATCTGACTTGCGTACCAAATGTTTTTGACAAACACACATATCCCACCCCCCTACCAGATGTTGTTGTAAATGCAAAACGATCATAACCAGGAATAGAAAAAAGAGTTGTAATTTCTTCATTTATATTAACTTCAGTAAGAATAAAAACGTCCATAATCTTGCCTAGGTCACGAACTACAACCATAAACTGATCCCAATATTTTCTAATACTTCTTATATTAACATGGAACACGCTAAACGAAACATCCGAAGACTCTTCAAAATTAGTTTTAAGCAATGAGCAATTTAGGAACTGAAAACAATCCATGGAAGCACCTAGATAATTGTGTCCAAGTCTGAAAGTTGGTTAATCCGCAACAGCGACGACCCGTCGTTTTTCCTCGCGAAGATCTTTCCGTTCTTTACCCACGTGAATTTGTATTGTTTTTCTTTTGCCCTCTCCCTGGCCATCCGGAACAATTCGCGGTTTTGCTTTGTCAGGTTGTCGTTAAAAAAAAGCTTCGGAACAGCCGCAGCCTGAACAAGATCACGCAGCTTGCCACGCGCGCCTAGCCAGCAGTCTTTTTTGTTACCTCCTTCGTGCTGAATTTAATTAGTACTATTGGAACCAACCCTGGTTTAGCGGGGAGACGATGCGCTGCGAGAATATCTTTGACATCGAGGTTTGACAGCCCCAGTTTAGTTGCCAAATCGGTTATTCGTTGTTTGAGATTTTCGTCTGGTAATGTCGGCAGCCCGTGAATTTCCAAGTTTGAGAGACGAGTGTACTGTTCTCTGTTATTGATTTCGTCTCGCAAATGCTGAATCGTCTCTGCTTGGCGATTCACGGTTTCCCGCAGTTCGTCGTGTTCGCCTTCCAGTTTCTTAATCTTGCTTTCATTTTTTGTCGTTCCCTCTAGCACTGCGTTGTACTTTACTGACAGCCCATCCACCTTAGTTTCCATCTCCAACATGTGAGCCTTCTAGTCTCTCTACTGTAGGTTTCAAAGTCATTAGTTCGTCGACCTTATCAGGCAATGACAGGAGGGTGTTTACGCTTGCCTTCATTGCCAACAGAACATCAAGTTTTTCTCCAAAAGACTGAAGCTGAGTTGAGACCACTGTTTGACAATCCAACGGCGTGTTCTGCGAAGAAGTCGCTGCACTTTGAGATCCGCCTCTGTTATCCTGCGCACGGCAGTTCTTACAACGCCATTTCTCTCGCTTTGCCTGTCCCATGCCTGTAAAGGAAGTTTCCGTAACTCCCGCACAAGACAGGCCCAAGTGATACCCATTCTGGCATACTGAGCAGGTCAAACATTTCTTGTCACCAGCAATCTCTGTGAGACATGCTATACAGTCTTTCACTGCAGACATGGTATACGCACAACACTTCAGCCGGTGGCAGGGAGAAAAAATAGATAGAAACCGATTTTGAAAACGAAATCTCACCTGGCGAAAAAATACAAGTGACTGGGTGAGTGAACTTGCTCACAGCGGTTTCGCCACCGACTGCGACGATGACTCCGACGAAGCCGCCTTTTAACCTCTTCTGATGAGTGGCGCGACGAGCATGAAGCTGATGTCACTTGCGATGCGATGGCCGGGGGGCGTGGCGGGAATCAACAACACGACTATATGCTGACGCCGTTGAACATCGTCACGGTAGAAACATGTGGTCCCCGGGAGCGCAGCAACGTCACCATGCAGATCCTGGCGAAAAAATACAAGTGACTGGGTGAGTGAACTTGCTCACAGCGGTTTCGCCACCGACTGCGACGATGGCTCCGACGAAGCCGCCTTTTAACCTCTTCTGATGAGTGGCGCGACGAGCATGAAGCTGATGTCACTTGCGATGCGATCGATGGCCGGAGGCGTGGCGGGAATCAACAACACGACTATATGCTGACGCCGTTGAACATCGTCACGGTAGAAACATGTGGTCCCCGGGAGCGCAGCAACGTCACCATGCAGAATCTGGCGAAAAAATACAAGTGACTGGGTGAGTGAACTTGCTCACAGCGGTTTCGCCACCGACTGCCGGCTGCCGGAGGGCGTTTCCCACTCCATACTGTCCTGGTCGAACCCAGGAGTGGACAGATTGTCAGCATCTGTCGACATCTCCACCTCCTGAGAGGTATCCGTTGCTTTTAAAACAGCACTTGTCCGGCTATGTGTGCGGGGGGGGGGGGGGGACAAACCCCGACACCGACCGGCTGGAAGGGTTGCAGACGAACTGGGCGACGGGTCGTCCGAGCTCATCTGGTCCCCTCCTTTCACAGGAGCTGCATGGTCACCATGCTGCTCCTTCAGTAGTGGGGCCCTCTCCAGCGAGCAAGAGCGAGAAGCTCGCTCCGTCTCCCCAGGCGACCCAGGAGAGGGGGCAGGCGCGGCTCCCACCGGCCTGTCCTTGGAAGGAGGAGCAGCACGCGTGCTACCACCAGGGACTGGCGGAAGCAGCTGCTGCCCCTGTCGGGGAACTGGGGCTCTGAAGTCGGCCGCCAAGATCTCGGGAGAGACCTGGGTGGCCCTCGACTCCGAGCGTGGTGCAGGGCCCCTGCGCACCACCACGGCAAAACTTCCTTTAGACAAAAAGGAGAACCGCTTCTTGGCTTCTGGGTACGGTATATTTTCCTTCACTTTGATGTTAAGGATGTCCTTTTCTAGTTTCCAAGAGGGACATGCACGATAATAAGCAGGATGTGGTCCACCGCAATTTGCGCAGTAGGCCACAGCCGCCTCGCAAGTATCAGAAACGTCACCTTGACTACCGCACTTCGCACATGTCTCCTTCCCTCGACAGCTGCGTGTTCCATGACCAAAACGCTGGCAACGGAAGCACCGTTGGGGGTTGGGAACGTAAGGGCGGACGCGGCAGTTCAAGTATCCTGCCTTGATTGTCTCAGGGAGAGTGTGCCTTTCAAAAGTCAGTATAACATGTCTCGAAGGGATTTGTTCGCCATCTTTCCTAAACATAATGCGCTTTACGGCGACGACACCGGCACCTTGGAGTCCTTCGAGGAGTTCTTCCTCACTAGTGTGCAAGAAGTCGTCCTCGGAGAGGACACCAGGGACAGTATTTAGCGTGCGATGAGGGCTCACCGACACCTTCACGTCAACGATGGTAGTCAGTTTAAGGAGTGCGTCACTTTGTTTTTTTGTGTTCACTTCCACAAGAAGGTCTCCAGTGTGCTGTTTTTTAGCCTTGTAGGAAAAGCCTACAAGGTTTTCTAGCACCTTTGCTACAATAAAAGGTGAGAGCTTTGAAACAGGTTTTTGTTCATCCAGCGAATGAACGATGAAAAACTTTGTAAATGTTTCTACTTCACATTCTTTGTCGATGGTTTTTTGTTCAGGGCAGCGCCTTTTAAGGGCGTGCCCTGAACGGGGCTTGGAGGGGTGGGGCGCTGGGCAAAGAGTGTTCAAAATCCGCGGTGCACCACCCACCACCGAGCCCAACAAGGGGTTAGGTAACGCACCATAACAAGAAGGGCTCGACTGGAGACGTTACGCTAACAGTGCTGTCGGGAAACTATACCCAAGTGTGGGTCTAGACAGAGGTCCATCGCCACCCAAGGTTAGCCCTTGCCGCCAAAGAGGGGTGAAAGGAGAGTAAGAGAAATGAGAGAGAAGTAAAAGAAACAGAAAAGGTAAAGGTGAAAGATTGGAGGGGATAGTAGAAGAAAAGGCTACTAGACTGAATCATCCTGGCCGGGCCTTACCAGGACTCCCGTGTACGAGCAGCGGGGGCCGAAGTGGTGTATTGCCTCACCCGGGGGGCACCGAAGGGTCCAAACCTACCCCGGGCTCAGCTCAACCACCAGGATGCCCTTTTCCCCGGACACGGGAAAGCCACGCACAGCTAGACGTGGGCGGGCGAACCCGCATGGCTCGGGGTTCATGGAGACGCCACTCTTTAAACACCTGCTTTCACAGAAGCCCCCTGCGGGGGGAGAACACTGAAAAGCTGATTTTGGAAACCAGACCTACGTGACCTACCCATCACCATAACCTGGCAAACGGCGATGATTGAAACCCAAGTGAACCCATCAGCACGTCAGAGCGAGTCACGTGCCAGATATTCGTCCAAACGTTTCTGTTCAACGGAGTGCGGTCACGTGTTTTCCTCCACCCTGTTGTGAGAGGCCCCGGGACACGATTTTCGCTCGTCCAGTCCGACCGCCACAGGTGCCCGGCCTTGAGCGTCGTTGCCAGGTGGATCCGGTGAGCTGTGCCCGGAAGCAAAGCGAGAGGGGCCATGGGGTCACCAGCGTGCCCTTTTACAAAAGGAAGACGTGGCCTTCAACGAACGAGTATTAAGGTGACCGACGCCAGTGTCAACCCAAGGCGTCGTTACCCACTGGCCCCTCTCCTGCTGCTTCTGATTGGACGTGACAGTTAAGACGCTCCTGGACGAAGGAGGGGGCTTTGCGCCCTTTTCTCAGCTTGAAGCGTTTATGGGATGACTTCCCTACTGCACGGAAGCCAATACCGCCCGAGATTGACCGGCGACACCGTGACTAAGGATGTCGGGCCCACCGGTGTGCGTGATGCGAGTGGCGGTATGTGAGGAAGAGGGGAAAGGCGTGCCTGGACGTTAGAAACAGTGGCCTCACCGCTTTGGCCGAGACACTGACCATGGAGGTTCTCTGCTAGGGATATGGAGAAATGCGACGCTATCAAAGGAGCAGCAGGCGGCTGCTAGCGTGTGCTCTCAAGTTGAACCTATCAATATGTAAATAAACAGTTTCACGAGACACTCCTCCTGCTCCCTGGACCTACCCGATTCCTGCGTCCTGATCAGGTCCTGCCTTGGCTTGGCTCCCTGCCGTACACCGAGTCCCGGACAACCGCTGGGTGGCGACAACTAGATGGCAGCGGCGAGATCCGACTGCACTGGACGATGACTCTCAGTGTGGGAGAGTGCCCGGCCTTCTTTCTTTGATTCGCCAGACCCAGCAGCCCTTAGTTTTGTTGTGAGGGATTGGGAAAAACAGTTTTCGTCTGAACAGGAAATTGTTCATTTTGACGTGAATGTTGTCGGTGAAGAGCCTTGACATCGAGTAGGTCATTGATCTCAGCGCGTTGCGTGTGCCAGAGCTGGAACAGGTTTCTACCCATTTAGATATCGAATTGGGAAAAAAAAAGAAGAAAACCGCACATCATAAAACTCATTCAGGCCACAGATGTCAACGAAGAGGAGCTCACAAAGTCTGTGGAGTGTGTTAAAGGGAAAAGGGACAGCGAGAGCAAAACGTGGGCCGACGAGGAGGCTTTCGAGAAGGCGAGAGATGAACGCGGGGCTCTATAGTGGGAGCTCCAGAAACACGAGTGGAAGCGCGAAATGGAGAATCTCGACTACGAGATAGAACAACAAAGGCTGGAACTCACGAAGAAAAAGCTTGAGTTGGAGTCTATTCGACGGGCGGCAACTGGCGGTGAAGGAGTGACAGATAGGAGGAGAAAAAAGGAGAAAACGGAAGCTGTGGACACAGAGTTGACCGAAAACCAGCGTCTTCCTTCCGACATGACCGTCGCCGTTCTTTGCAAGACCGTCCCAATGCCCGAGCGGCGGGACAGTGAAAGCCACGTGGAGGCAGGGAAAGAAGTGGTCTGTCAAAAAAAAAAAAAAAATGAAGAAAACTGAAGCTGAGGACGCTGAGATGACCGGAAACCATCGTATTTCTTTTGACGCGACCGACGCTGTTCCACGCGAGACCGACGCCGTTCCGCACAAAAATTACTCAACGCCCGAGCTGCGGAAGGATGAGAGTGATCGGGATCACAGAAAAAAAAAGAGAAGGCTCTTCGGGCGTCAAGTGGCGGCTTCCCGAAGGACGAAGGTGGCCCCAAGGCGGAGACAACGCCGGGGAAGTCCAGCCAGCTCTTGGAGAGCAGCGCCAAGATGCAGGAGATAGCGGTTCAGCAATCGAGGCACGATCTTGATCGCTCCGATCGGCACCCGTGCGGCTTTGGGACCAAGCCCACGGCGCCGTCGCAGGAGTGCAATTGGCTTATCAGGAGGGTGGTGATTGTGATTTCTTTCGACGAGATCAACCAGTACTGCCTGGTGCGGTTGCAGAACCCGGACTCCAGGTCATTCACGGAGTCCAGGTGCAAGAAGAACATCGACAAGTGCGTGTCCGGCAGCGAGTCGTCATCGAGGTTGGAGGATGGGAGACCCAAATTCGGCCATCCCAAGGGACCCGCAACCAGCGTCGGCTGTGCGGGCAAGGGACCCAACGGGGACACGAAGGAGCCCGGGCGGGACAAAGCAGACCCGACGCAAGTGCACCCGAGGAGATCGTCGTGTTCGCGGCGTGGTGGATCTGAAACGGAGAACTTGAATGTCGTCGTGAGCAAGCGATCGAGACCCAAGAGGAAGAGGCAGTGCCGGATCAGCGTTGTACGATCTGGCAGCGACGTTTCCTGCAAAGAGCGTCAAGGAAAGCGCGACAAGCGCCAGTTCACAAAAAAGACGCGGTCCTCGTGGCCGTGAGGAGGAAAAATCTAGGACCCCCATCTCAACGAGCCACAAACCCAGAGCTAAAGTGCGAGTAAGGAGCCTGGAGAAGGCAACAATGGGCCCGGGACGACTTAACGAGGTTCAAGACGTAGGAACAGATCAACGCGCATGGTTCGGCTTGGCATCACGTCAGACGTGGAGACCAAGGGAGATCTCCGGGATTGTGACTTCATGCCTACTCAAGTCCAAGGAGGAGAACTTTAATAGGTTGAGTGAGGCCAAGAACAAACTGGGCGTGGGTTACATGCAAAGAAGGACTTTCGAGAGAAAAATAGGGCGGTTTGTGTAGTTTTTTTTGTTATTGAGTCGGCAAAGCTATTCGTCGAGGTTATTAGCTTTTTGTTTTCTTTCAAGGGGGTTAGAGTAATAAAATCCGTCAATAATAAAACCCGAACTCAATATTTTCCAGAAAAACCAACTTTCTTGCTATTGGAGCATGGAAAATAAAAAACAAGGTTAATAAACAGGCGAGCTGGTTAATGTTACTCATGATTCTAAGCCGGAGGCGACGGACGCTCGACTTTTACAGTCGATTAAAAAAAAATTACCCAAGAACGAATGGCCTTACCTATAAATTGATACCGCATTTAAACGCGTTTGGCATAATGACCAAACATGCAGCCAAAGTTTCGTAAACAAACGTCTCTGCTTGTTTCACGTTCGGAAAAAAATGCCTGAAACAAACAAAACATGTAATTGGGTGATGTACTTAATATTTCCACTTTAGACGAATGTATTACCTTACCAAGTTAGCAGCGCGAAAACTCTTTAATTACCATAATTATTACTGCGAAAAGCAATTGAATAACTAAATTTAGTACTACCACCTCTGTTGTGTTTTTTTTTTCTTATTCTTACAGTGGTGCTTAGTTGCAACAGGATACACTATATGCTCAATTGCAGCGCGCTATAGTTGAACTTTACTTTGAACTTTATTGAAACATATTTGTGCGGAGGATACCGGAACTGCAAAGGCTGCGACATGGAACTTCGGCAACCTTTTCAGTTAGAACGCCCGCACGCAAACAAGTGCCTAACTTTATTATTTTAGTCTAAATACCAAGGCCGTCGTCCGAAAACACTCGCCGGAATCCGGAATCATGTGCCGAAGCTGCGAACCTGCGACACATGGCGATGATAGCACTTCTGGCAACATTACCTTCCAATATGCTTCATCTATTAGATCTACTAATAAGTGAACAATTCTATAATGACTAATACTCTGTTCCACTGTTAAACAATAAAAGCGTGCTGTCCATATTCAGCATGTTTTTCAGTCCTATACAATTCGAAATTATTTACAATGAGTATCCCGGCAATTTTTGTCGGTCACACGTTTTGTTTTTAACAGTCATCCACGTGTTATAAATTGCGATAATACATTAGGTTATGCATAGGTTGGTGGAGAAATGAACTTGACTGGAAACCAAAATGAGTGTAATTGAACTTGGTTATTTATCAGAAATATATTTACTAGAGTTCAGGCGAACAAGCGGAGCAGCAGAAAGACCGCTTGTTTAGAGAAGGCCTGCTCTTCTGCCGCTAATAAGAAATGCAAACTTTCGCATTGCATACACATGTTCTAATGCCTCATTCACGCAGTGAGATTTAAGTTAAGATTTCATACTTAAACGTCGTTTGTGCGGCAGAACAAGGTCAGTGGAAGCTGCAATCCCCAACGTCGCATATGTTCTATAGAAAGCAAGTTCGCTTCATGTGTATCAGACTTTAGTCGCAATAATGTATGCCACTTATGCAAACATTGGTGGACGGATAAAACGAAGTTGATTCAACACCCGAACCCGTGTAATTAAATGTAGTACTTAACAGTAATTAGGACATTTATTAACGTTCCGGAGAAGAAGCGCAGCACCTGAAAGGTGAGTGGTTCATGCAGTGAAGGTCTGCTGCACCGCGCCTAATCGAAAATGTCAGCTTTTGTATCTCCATAGAACTAAGAGGAAGAGTTCGATGCCCAGTTGTCATCCACCTGGTTTTATCATTTCTTCTTCGAGTCCACGTAAAGTTTTCCGATTGCGGAAAACACTAAATCTTGATTCCTTGACAGATTTCGACCCCGCTTTTTTACTGCATCATCCCCATCTTCAAGTATATCCCAGTCCAATGGGCCAGTAAGTTTACTTAAATAAATAATCTCTTAAATGTGTTATTTTCAGCTTACGCACTACAGAAAGCCGTCGTATAACCCACGTATAATAACCGAGGCAGTTATACTAACTCCGTTGTGGAAAATGCCTTTCGGCATAACTGGCGCTTGCAGTCGTAGTATGCGACGTGGAATCTTTATATTTACCTCGAGCGCTTTCGTACTTTAAATGCTTTGAACATTCCAGTGCGACGGCGGTATAAGAAACCAGAAAACCTAGCATGAAGCCTTTCATTCCGGGTTACGCAAAGTGGGCAACAGGCAACAAAGAAACAATTTAGCGCAGGTTGTTTTAGCGACTTCCACGATTAATTAGTGCGCACACTTTGCTTCTACTTAGCTATATAGTCCTGGAGCTGTGGAATACTATATTTATTGAAGATGTTAACAATAAAACACGACACTATTGTATATAAACTTGCACGGTATATTTGAGTTAAGTAATTATATATTTTGTTTGATTAAATGCTGGTATTTTTTTTATTATTCATATGCTTTTATTTTAAACAGCGTTTTGATCACTCATGAGTATTATAGTAATTTCAGTTATCATTGGGGGTCACTTTTTGTAGTTAGTGATTGAAATCTAAAGACCCTTATGTAATCTGTAACGAACAACCACTACAGAATGAGGGGCAGGAAGTGTAAACGACTCGCTTTGTAAGGAAATAATGCAACTGAAGAACGTAATTATCCTTGAACAGTGAACAAGACTGCATTCGGTAATTGTTTAATAAGAAAAAAATATTGTTGGTATGATGTGCTTCTATACATGCTCGTTTGACAGCGCTTATTCGTTTACTTTGGTGCACACTTAATTTTTATACATTTTTTGCGTTCTACTTTACGTTACGCATGGCCATGCTTTGCTGGATCCGTGACCTGGTGCACCGCATACGATATTGTTAATTAATATCGCTTCAGTCGAATTTAAAACGCTGTGGTAATTTTCACGCTTCCGTTATCTTGTTTCTTTCCATTAAATTGGCAGTGTGAGCCGGTTTTACAAAAATCTACTTTATGGTAACACTTCGACTGGAATGAAAGGGTTGAATGAGTGAATAACGTAATACGAACGAGACAGTTTGATTTACTAAAACTTAATAAAAATAAAAAATAAAAACTGCCTTACTTGCAAAATAATTGTTCACATTGCTTGGGTCTAAGGGGAATAAACTATTTTTTTGTTTCGCATTTAAAGACACATTTGTGCAGCGATAAATCCAACAAACTAGCTACTATTACCAAAAAAGTGCTAAATAGTTTAATATTACCGCGCGTTGGCGCATGCGTAAAGCCGCCACAGTTTAGTTTACATGAGGAAGGCGGCAGCGACATTCAGCCGAAATCGCCGCGATTACTGAAGGGTCCCCTCCACCTGAGCAAGAAAGTACGTCGCCAGCGCAGCTCGACATTGACCCAAAGCTTCTGGGCCCAAAACGACGGCAGCTGATTAACCTCCTCACCAAATACCACGACTGCTTTGCGACGTCGTCGAAGGTGTGCCAAACTGCCGTTGCGAAGCACCGAATATTTAACGAGGACGACGCGCGCCCTGTGCATCGGTCGCCGTATAGAGTCTCCATTAAAGAAAGGGAGGTGAAACAGGAGCAAGTCAAAGAGATGCTGAACGACGACATAATCTAGCCCTCAAGCAGTCCTTGGGCCTCTCCAGTCGTACTGGTTAAGAAGAAGGACGGAACGCTTAGGTTCTGCGTGGACTACCGGTAGCTGAACGCGGCGACGAAGAAAGACGTCTATCCACTCCCCCGCATCGAAGACACATTAAACCGACTGCGCCACTCTCGATACTTCTCATCGATAAACCTGAAGAGCGGCTACTGGCCGATCGAAGTCGACGAACGGGACCCAGAGAAGACAGCTTTCGTCACGCCGGATGGACTGTACGAGTCGAGCTGGCGCCGTGCACAGCCCTTCGGACTGTGCACGGCGCCAGCAACTTTCCAGCGTGTCATGGACACCGTACTGGCAGGATTGAAGTGGCACAGCTGTCTCGTCTACATCGATGACGTAGAAGTGTTTTCTGGCGACTTCGACGAGCACTTGCGACGACTCCGAGCTGTTCTTCAAGCCATACAGACCGCCAGACTCGCCCTCAAGCCGTCAAAGTGTCGGTTCGCCTATGACGAACTGAAGTTTCTAGGTCACGTGTTCAGTAACGAAGGCGTTCGCCCAGACCCAGAGAAGACTCGCGCCGTCGCGTCATTTCCAGCTCCGACAGACAAGAAGGCCGTGCGAAGATTCCTTGGACTTTGTGCCTACTATCGTCGCTTCGTACGGGATTTCGCAAGGATTTCCGCACCGCTCACAAACCTCACGAAGGACGCCGAGAGTTTCGAATGGGCCAAGGAACAGCAGCAGGCATTCGACGAGCTGAAGCGAAGACTCCAGACGCCTCCTGTTCTTGGACATCTCGATCAGGATGCGGACACCGAGATTCACACTCACGCAAGTAACGCAGGACTTGGCGCGGTACTAGTTCAAGTACAAGAAGGCACCAAGCGAGTCATCGCCTACGCAAATCGGACACTGTCCAAGGCGGAGAGACATTACTCCACGATTGAGAAAGAATGCCTTGCGGTCGTCTGGGCAATCACGAAGTTTCGTCCGTACTTGTATGGAAGCGCGTTCCGCGTAGTCACGGACCACTACTCGCTCTGCTGGCTTGCGAACCTCAAGGACCCATCAAGACGCCTCGCTTGATGGAGCCTCCGGCTACAAGAGTTCAACATGACTGTGGTTTACAAGTCAGGACGCAAGCACAGCGACGCTGACTGCCTGTCCAGGGTCCCTGTCCAAGACACCTTCCGGCAGCAGCGACGACGATGACGACGAGTGCTTCCTAGGCGCAGTGAACACCGACGACATGGCACGACGTCAACGAGACGATTCGGAGCTGCGCGCCTTAATCGAGCACCTGGAAGGGCGCGGGAGTACCATGCCCCGTGTTTCCTCACGAGCCCTGCCGACCTACGCCATTCGACAAGGTGTACTCTACAAAGAGAACTTCGGGGACAAAAATCGCCGTGGCTGCTGGTAATCCCGACCGACATTCGAGAGGAGATCTTTCAAGCATGTCACGACAACCCGACGTCCGGACACCTTGGATAGCGCCGGACACTGGCCCGTATTCGTGAAAAGTATTACTGGCCCAAGCTCCCCAAAACTGTCCACCTCTACACTCGATCCTGCCACGAGTGCCAGCGACGCAAGAAACCGCCGACGAAGCCGGCAGGTCTCCTGCAGCCAATTCCTCCTCCAACTGCACCGTTCCAGCAGATCGGAATTGATCTACTTGGTCCTTTTCCGCCGTCAACCCTGGAAAACCGTTCGATAATCGTCGCCACAGATTATCTCGCGCGGTACGCAGAAACGGAAGCCCTTCCATCAGGGACTGCGGTTGAAGTCGCAAAGTTTTTCCTCGAGTTCATTGTTCTCCGGCACGGCGCTCCCGTAGTTCTGATTACAGATTGCGAATCATCGTTCATGGCACAGCTGAACCAAGAAATGCTCCCTCTCAATCACACCAGCCATCGTCGTACCACTGCTTACCACCCCGCAGACCAATGGGCTGACGGAGCGACTCAACAAGACAATCGCCGACATGATCTCTATGTAAGTACGTCGACGTAGAGCACAAGACGTGGGACGAGGTGTTGCCCTACGTCACGTTCGCTTACAATACTGCGGTTCAAGACACCACTGGATTTACGCCTTTCCAGCTGGTACATGGTCGGAAGGTAACGACCATGCTGGACGCGATGCTGCCCCATGAGCCAGCTGACAATGAGAGCGACGACGCCCAGGTGGCTGCTCAACGGGCCGAAGAAATCCGCCAGCTCGCCCGACTCCTGATTCAAGACCAGCAACGCGTCGACGCCGGTCGCTACAACCTTCGTCGCAGGGACGTCCACTTCCAGCCCGGAGACAAGGTGTAGGTGTGGACGCCCATCCGTCGCCACGGCCTCAGTGAGAAACTGCTGAAACGGTACTTTGGACCCTACAAAGTGCTTCGTCGACTCGGGGATCTGAACTACGAGGTGATGCCCGACGGAACACGGACTTCATCACGCTGCCCTCCATGACCGGAAGTCGTCCACGTCGTGCGTCTCAGGCTGTACTACGATCGATAGGACTGTGAATTGTGTTTTGTAATACGCTCGATAGGAATGTGTTGCACAAGTCTACGTAGCTGGCCATTATTTTTTGTTTCGCTGTTTTTGTTTTCCGGGACGTCGCATCGAGACGATGCGCTTTTAAAGGGGGGAGTAATGCCACGCGCGTTGGCGAGCAAGCGCGTGCGTCGCCGAGTGGTTACAGCGCTCGACTGTCACGCGGAAGGTGTAGGTTCGATTCCAGTTAGCGCACTGCCCTTTGATTTATTCTTTCAACTTCGCCTTCTCGTAAGTTCGAGAACATTCTCGTCTGGTAGAGTTCCGAATGTTCTACGCACCGAAAGTTCTACGCCGAACGATCCAGAAACCCACGAGGGTACTTAAAGGATTCCGTAAGGCGAGAGGAGTCAGTCTCGCCCCAGCGTTTGACTCTGCTGTTACGCCGACTTTGACGCCCACGACGCTCCCCTGTTAGCTTCAGTTTCAAGGGATGGGCGAATATTTGGCTAATACGAATAGCCAATCGAATTCTGTTCTATTCGGCATTCACTTCGAATCGAATTTAAGTATTCGACAATATCGAATTATTCGACCTTTCTAAATAGTCAAACCCGACTATATTGAACCCGTTTACATCGAATTATTCCTTATACCGAACAATTTTTGTGCACAGTAATGTTACAGTGATAACATATAGCAAAAACTATGGTTGCATCGAACAAAAATAGCAGCCGCTACCGATATATCGTACTGCCAAGAGCGCCGTTTTGCTCTTCAAGCTGGCTTTCTCCCAACGCGCGCGGCTGCATTGGGGGAAAGCGAGCTTGCAAAGCACGCTGGCTTTTTTTTTTTTTTTTTTTTTTTTTGGGCGGCCGCGTCGATTACTCAGAAGAAAAGAAAATATATCTTTAGCGGAGAGAGCGAAGAGAGGGTGCTCCGTGCTCCCTCTCCCCGCTCCGTCCGCAAAAGAGAATATTATTTTTTTTTTCTTTTAAATTTGCGCGGCCGCCCAGAAAAAAAAGCCAGCTAGCTTTGTTAGTTGGCTTCCCCCAACGCAGCCACTTTTTTTATGGAAAAGCCAACTTGCAGAGCAAAACGGCGCTCTGCAGGTGAGGCTTCTTCCATTGGACGTGCTCCGTGCTCTCGGCATAGTTTGGCGCTAATGCGCGAATATAGAAGGCAGCGGCCTCAGGATTTTGGAGTCCGTCGATAGCGTAGAAAAATATCGTTATCGCGGATGCAATGAAGAAAAACCAGCAGAAAATGCTAGACTACTTCACTGCGTAATAATTTCAGCAGAAAGTGGATATTTGAGAGTCAAATTCATTAAAACTTTTATATCGCATTACCCGCTATTTCGAACTGGTAGGCGTTTTTTTGCGAGTTCGATATAAACGGGTTTCACCCACTCTGGCTTGGATTTACGGCGAGGTGGCACAAGCTTCCAACTGTTTCGAACATTTTGTGCTACCGAACTCAATACACTTGAAATTACAATTACAGTATATCTAATACCAAATAAGGGCAAATATAAAACTATAGTTTAAACGTATCTACTGGTATATCTTGCTTGTACTATTCGAACTATTCGATTCGAAATTATTCGACTAAAATCGCTATTCGCTTCGAATTCGATTCGGACCCAAATTCCTCTATTTGCCCATGCCTATTGACAGTTTCCTTTTATTTTAAGGCACAAGTTCGCCCCATTAAACGTTTCAGTTTCCCCCAGTTATTCTTTGTTTCCTTGGCTGTTCTTTCGTGACAATATATTAGCATTTATTAACCTATTCGTTCTAATTCAAGACTCCTTTCTGGTATTTGGTTTCCCCGTAATTAAGTTAATCATTTATCAACACAGGAGAAATTTCATAGTGTCAAATAATGCATGTACATAAAAATGCAAACTGCTCAGATAAAATATCGATTACAAAAAATTCGAGAAACGTCGCACAAAGGATACATTTCTGGCACTAGCTTTTCAATTATCTGTCGCAGTTAGTGAGCCCACTCGTAGCGCGTTTATATCATGATCATGACGATGGGTTAACTGTGTTTATTTATTTGTGTATTCATGTATGCCTGTGTACGACACCTGTATAGTGCCTGCATGAGCCCTCAAGGAAAATAAATGATGATAATGATGATCATGATGATGATGATTATGGTGATGATGATGACGATGACGACGACGACAACAACGACGCCGACGATGATGATGATGTTTATGGTAGCATTTTTTTTTCTCCGCCAGAGGAAAAATAGTTCCGACGCCACTGCCTATTACGATTGCGAACCTCTTTGATAAGTTCCGAAAGGCTGGCTCTGTGCTCCGCAGAGGGCGGCCGGAGGCCATTATTGTGAATGAAGATTTTTAAATTGACGTCCTCGCGTACATCAAAGTTAACCCTCAGGCCAGCACCAGATTGATAGCGCGTGAGTACGGAAGCAGCGTCACCTCAGTGCAGAGGTCGGCATTTTAGGTCGCCCTCCCTCACCCTCACCCTCACAGCGACACTCACCTAAGACCCTCACTCACCCTCACCCTCACAGCTACACTCACCTTCAGCTCCTCCCTCATTCTCATCCTCAGTCACACTTACCTTCAGCCCTTCACTCACCCTCAATGAACCTCACGGCGCTCACACACTCACCGCCCTCACGGCCCTCACGCACTCATGGCCCTCACGTCCCTTACCGCCCTCACGCACTCATACCCCTCACGCCCCTCCATACCTCGGCAAACCTCACTCATGAGGGCCCTCACACACCCTCACTCACCCTCATCTTCACGAGTGAGGTGAGGGTGAGTGAGTTTCTAAACCAGGAAAATTCATGAGTGTGAGGGTGAGTGAGGGCCGTGAGGGCTGTGAGGACCGTGAGTGCGTGAGGGCCATCAGGGCGGTGAGTGCGTGAGGGGTGTGAGGGCCATGAGTGCGTGAGGGGCGTGAGGGTGGTGAGTGGCGTGAGGGCCATGAGTGCGTGAGGGGTATGAGGGACGTGAGGGCGGTGAGTGCGTGAGGGGTGTGAGGGCCATGAGTGCGTGAGGGGCGTGAGGGCGGTGAGTGTGTGAGTGACATTAGTGCGTGAGGGGCTTGAGAGGTGTGAGGGCCGTGAGGGCGGTGAGTGCGTGAGGGGCCTGAGGGTTGTAAGTAGCGTGAAGGCGGTTAGTGCGTGAGGCGTCCTTCAGACGAAGCCACTTTCTCAGCAATTTTGGTGTTGCTGGCGGGTTGTTCCCTAGCTTTCCCTAAATCGGCACGAATTTCTGAGATCGGGTCCGGCTCGAAACAAGCAAGCAACTCGGAGAAATTCGAAGACGTTTGAAGCGGCTGTATCTAATCAGGGACGCGATATTTTAACGTGATACCCCGTGCCGGTGATGATGACAACAGAAGACTTGGTTCTGGTTTGCCATTGATCGTTTTTGGAAATAAACTGTTTCAGAAAGATGCATCAGTATTCGCAACAAGATTTAAATGCATAAAACACGTTTATAGTGCGTAATTGTGTGTGTAAATAGTGCAAGAAAAATAACATTTCATGATGATGATCGCAAATTCCAGCAATTGGTTGCTGCGCGTGAACGCGGGCGGCCCGTGTTGCTGGTGTTGCGAAGTCAAGTTTCTGGCCGAAATCGCCCCATCTGAAGGGGGCCTGAGTGGCATGAGGGCCATGAGTGCGTGAGGGGCGTGAGGGGTATGAGTGCGTGAGGGCCGTGAGGGCGGTGAGTGCGTGAGGGGCGTGAGGGCTCTGAGTGTGTGAGGGCCGTGAGGGCGGTGAGTGCGTGAGGGGTGTGAGGGACATAAGTGAGGGGGGGCGTGGGGCGCGTGAGGGCGGTGAGTGGCGTGAGGGCCATGAGTGAGTGAGGGGCGCGAGGGCGGTGAGTGGCGTGAGGGCCATGAGTGCGCGAGGGGAGTGAGGGATATGAGTGCGTGAAGGCGGTGAGGGGCGGGAGGGCCGTGAGGGGCCTGAGGGCCGTGAGGTTCTGTGAGGGTGAGTGAAGGGCTGAAGGTGAGTGTGACTGTGAGGATGAGGGTGAGTGGGGCTCAAGGTGAGTGTAGCTGTGAGGGTGGGTCTGAGTGAGGGGCTTTGGTCAGTGTGGTTGTGAGGGTGAAGGTGAGTGAGGGCGACCTAAAATGCCGACCTCTGCGCCCTTTACGCACTCATGGCTCTCACGCCACTCACCGCCCTCACGCCCCTCACTCACTAATGACCCTCACGCACCCACCGCCGTCACGGCCCTCACGCACTCATGGCCCTCACGCCACTCATGCACTCACCGCCCTCACGGCCCTCACGCACTCATACCCCTCACGCCCCTCACACACTCGTGACCCTCACGCCACTCAGGACCGCTTCAGATGGGGAAATTTCGCCAGGAAACTCGACGTCGCAACAAGGGCCGCCCGCGTGCCCGCGTCCACACGCAGCAACCAATTGCTGGAATTCGCCATCATCATGATGAAATTTTATCTCTCTTGCACTATTTATACACACAGTTACCGCTATAAACGTGTTTTTATGCATTTAAATCTCGTTGAGAATACTAATATGCATCTTTCTGAAACAGTTTATTTCCGAAAACGATCAATTTCAAACCAGAACCAAGTCTTTTGTGATCATCATCACCGTCACGAGGTATCACGTACAAATATCGCGTCCCTGATTGGATGCAGCCGCTTCAAACGTCTTCTAATTGCTCGGAGTTGCTTGCTTCTTTCGAGCTGGACACGATCTCAGTAATTCGTGTAGATCTAGGGAAAGCTAGGGAACAACCTGCCAGCAACACCAAAATTGCTGAGAAAGTTGCTCCGTCTGAAGGGGGCCTCACGCACTCACCGCCCTCACGCCCCTCACGCACTCATGGCCCTCACACCCCACACGCACTCACCACCCTCACGGCCCTCACACCTCTCATGCCCCTCACGCACTCATGTCACTCACACATGCTCACCACCCTCACGCCCGTCACGCAATGATGGCCCTCACGCACTCACCGCCATCACGGCCCTCATGCACTCACGGTCATCACCCTCACAGCTCTCACGGCCCTCACTCACCCTCACATTTATGAATTTTCCTGGTTCTGAAACTCACTCACAATCACCTCACCTGTGAAGATGAGGGTGAGTGAAGGTGAGTGAGGGCCCTCATCAGAGAGGTTTTCTGAGGTATGCCTCAGTGTGGAAGGTGATACGGTAGCATAACCTCCATCCGTACCACTTGTGTCTTCACCAAGACCTCAGCGAAGGAGACTTCGAAAAGCGAATGGAATTTTGTAACTGGGTCCTCAGTTAAGCAGACGAAGACAGGAACTTTTCACAAAGTGATTTGGACCGATGAGGCAAAATTCTGCAGCGACGTACGGAAATGTGAAAATTCACAACGCACACTGCTGGTCAGGCAAGAACCTGCGATGGTTACAACATATCCATCAGGTTCGTTGGTCAGTCAACGTCTGGTGCGGCATCCTCGGAAACAGGATTATAGGACCTTATTTTATTTAAGGCATTATCACCGGAAGGACGTACACAGTTAATGTCCTGAATGGAGTCGTCGACGACTTTGCCTTTGACTTGTCGCCGCAAGATCTGCGACAAACTTGGTTCCAACACGACGGAGCCCCACCACATTTTTCGTCTCACACTAGAAGGTGGCCTGACCTCAACTTCCCAGATAGGTGGATTGAGCGCGGAGGACCCATGTTGTTTTCTCCTCGATCGCGTGATTTAAGACAACTTGATTTTTTTTCCTGTGAGGTAGGTCATATCAAAGATTCAGTCTACATAACGGAGCCACGGGACATCACGACCCTAAAGCAAAGGATCGTCGATGCGTGTGCAAGTATCAGCCCGGCAGTGATAGGCCGAGCCGTGTGCTCAATGCATAAGCGTTTTATGGTTTGCGTTGGGGCGAAAGGAGGACACTTTGAGCACTCCATTTGAGTGTGCCTTTCAGACTGGTGTGTTGTAATTATGTTTCCATTTTCGCTAAATGCTAAGGTTTTATGGCTAATAAATCATTCTTGACCTGGACACATACTAAACATAGTATTTTATCCTCGACTATTTTTGTATGTGAGCGGAAGAGTACCCACTAAAGGCGTTGACACAATTGCCTAAAAGCGTATACAGTTCTACCTTAGAGACTAGAGCTGAAGGGTCTAGTATACTCTTTGTCATTCTACGCGCAAAGCTTCCCTGTCGGATATGCCCTTGTCGTTCGCATGCTGCAAACACCGGCAAAACATTCACTTTTTATGGATTAATCGAGGTTAATATTTATTTCATTGTAGTTAAGCGTTGACTCGCACCATAGTTAAAACAATTCGTCATTAATATCGCGCTGCAAAGCAACTTGTCACGGCTGCTAAAGTGGCTGATCGCTTCGCTGGCTAGCCGAGGAGCGCCGGACGTAATCAGCTCCGGCGTTCTGTGACACAAAATAGTGACGCAATTTTTGTCATTACCACATGCCCCTCCGGTGTTAAAGGGTATTGACACGCCAAAAATAAAATATGAGAAAACAATACTGCTAGGACTCATTGTATGTTCCTATAATCCTGCTAAATTTGTTTAAAAAATACCACGATAGTTTTGTGGATAAATCGATTAATATGCGGGTCCCTCGGTGGGGCAAATCCGGACGGAGCAGGAGGCTGGCTACGTAGCCAGCCTCCCGCGCGGCGTCCCCTTGCACGCACTCACAGACTTGGCTCTCTTGGCGTCTCGAGCTTCAGCTTCCTCGTATACCTTCCGCGTTTCGAGCGTGCGGTCCGTGAAGATTGCGTCTACGGCATCACTCGCCATGCCAAAGTGTTTGACATTGATCGCAGCAGCGATGAGAGTGATTGCTATCGAGATATGTTTGAAGCTGTTCACTTTGACTGCGACCCGCTGGCGACCAGCTCCAGTGACGGCTAGTTACGGACGAACTCGCAGTGGTCACCGTCGTCCGGGAATATCTCGCAGGCGCATGCAGGGTGGAAGGTCAACAGGCCGGGGGCGAGAGCGAGAATAGCGTTCGGGCTGACGAGTTGCGTGAGCGGTTTTGATCGCACCGTGGCGAGGAGAGCATGGGCGATTATGGGGGCTGTTGCGATGGGCCTTGACCAAGGCCACGTCTTTTCCTTTGCCCCCCTTCTTGTCCACCCGGCGGGGTTTGGCCTTCCCATTGAACGTCGGCGCCCGGCTGTCTGAGCCGTTGTGGACAGAACGCGTCGCCCGGCGCCGGGATGACGCCGCCACACCTGGGAGCGGAGATGAGCTGAGCTCTTCTCTCTGGCTGTAATCGCGCCGGCCCGAGGTGGAAGTCAGTCGATCCAGGAGCCAGCTGCACTGCCGGGAGAGGATTCCGAGGGACGACGCCGGCGGCGGGACTTCCGGGCGAGTACGTTCGGTTCGGGTTTTTGTCTGGCGCCACTTGCGGCTTAGCCCGCTAATCCTTTCCTGAGCCTCGACGCCGCACAATGAGGGGATCGTCTCCATCACGGTCAACGTCTCACGAGCTGACGGCGGACCCTTCGTCACCTGCTCCTGGCGCGGCTTTCGAGGTCAAGAGTGCCCCGGCGCCGGATTGGGAGGCCCGTTCGACGCTGTAGTGTGTGCGTGTGCGGTCGTGCTCGAAAGCATGAGTGGGGGCGGGGCCTGAACATGACGTTCGTTGGCAGTTCGGCCACCATTGGCTGCCAGCCGCTGGAGCACCTACAGCGACGCTATAAAAAGAGCAACCGAGAGGTCGCAAAGTGTGCTCTCGGACGATGTAGAAACTATTGTACATATGTAATTAAACAGAGTTTATCGTGAGAGACCCTCCCGTCTTCTGATGTCCCTGCCTGGAGTCGGCCTGCGGTTCCTGTCCTGGCCTGGCCCTGCCTGAGTCTTCCTGGGGAACTTCTCGGTCGCAACAACTGGTGGCAGCGGTGGGATGACGTGCCTGCTCATGGTTCCTGGTACGGGTGAGTGCTTTGCAATTTTCCCTTGATTTGCCAGACCTTTTACTCAGTGTTAGGTACGCGAGTAGAGGGCTGCCCTTTTGGCTCAGAAAAAGCGAAGTTCAAGCTGACTGAGTTAGATAGGGGAGGGAGATTGCGACACTCGGGATCATGGATGTCAGTAGGCTACGTATTCCTGAGTTGGTGGCGGTATGCGAGGAGCTTGGCCTAAGCGTTGGGAAGGCGGAAAGGAAGCCGATCATGGAGCTCCTTTGTAAAGAGGAAGTGTCCGACGTGGAGCTTCAGGAGGCTTGGGAACTGATTCGGGAGCGGGACGAGAGGGCGAAGGCTGAAAAGCAGGAGCGAGAAGAGCGGGACCGTGAACGGGAGAAGGCCAGGATGGAGCGGGCTCGTGAATTAGCGCAGAAAAGGCTTGAGCTTGATACGTTGAGGCAGGAACTTCGGTCTCAAAGGCGAACGGTAGAAGTACAGGTCACAGACTCGAAGTACCTAGCAGCGACATTTCCTCACTGGTTCACGTACGAGGGTGATCCGAAGCCGCGAGAAAAAGACCTTGTGTCCAGGGAGGAAAGAGCGGTCGCGCCAAGCAGAGCTAGAACGCGTCAGGTAGTGGCAGAGACGGTGGGTCAGAAAGAAAAGGTTGAAGAGGAAGGGTTCGATTTAACCGACGACCAGCGTCTTTGTGCCGACGGGACTACCGACGCCGTCCCGCACAACGCCGACTCCAAACCTGAAGCGCTGGAAGTTGGAGGGGATCGCGATCCCGCCAAAGGAAAAGAGGAGGCCTCTCAAGCATGTGACGTCTGCTTCCTGGGAGACAAAGACATGGCCAGCATGGTGATGCTGCCGCGGGAGTCCATCCAACTCAAGGAAAGCAGCGTGGAGAAGTCAGCGGATAGGGAGGCGGAGCAGGAAGTGGGTCGTCCTGGCCGCCACCCGGGGAATTCCGAGATCAAGCCGGGGCTGGACAAGCGAGACCAAACTCAAGGGTGCTCGAAAAAAGCGTCTTGTTCGAGCCGTCCTTCTGGAAAGAAGGAACAGAAGAGGTAGCAGGGCAGGCTCAGCGTTCTCCGAACCGCCCCGAACGATTCTGCTCAGCAGCGTCAACAGAGGCGCGACGCGTCGAGCCAGAAGCAGAAGTCGTCCAGGCCGGAAAGGGGGAAACGCGGAGCGACCCATCCCAAGGATCTATCAGCCGGCGGCGGCTGCAAGAGCAAGGGATTCAAGGGAAGCACGGAGAGAACCAGGCTGGATGAGAAAAATCCGGAGCGGAGTCCCTCGGAAACCTCGTCTCCATCGCAGTGTGACATCGGGTCTTCTTCCAGGCGGAAAAGACAACGGAGGAGGAAGCAGCCCGAGATCAGCGTTCTCCGTCCTGGTCCGGACATTTCCGATGAAGGGCACCTTCGGAAATCTGGCGAAGGCGAGTTTCGCAGAAGGAAGCTGTCGTCGAGGCTGGGACACAGAAATCCCGCGGATATTCATCCCAAGGAGGTATTGACGGACAGCGGCTGCGAAAGCAACGGGCTCGGCTGCGACATGAAAGGGCCAAGTCTGGGCAAGCGAGAAGATCCGAGGCGCAGGCGGTCCGAGAGATCGTCCCGATCATGGCACGGCAAGTCTGATAGTGAGAATTCAGACGCCGACATGAGCCGGCCGTTCACTCAAAGGAGACCCAAGAAGAGAAGGCTGCGTAGGGTCGGTGCCTTCCCATCCGGCCCGGCCCCATCCAATCAACAACGTCACCAGGAGCTGAAGAGGCGCAACTCCAGAAAGAGAAAGCTGTCGTCTGGGCTGGGAGACGGAAATCGCGAAGATATCCACCCCAAGAAAGCACCAACCGACAGCGGCTGGAGGAGCAAGGAGCACAGCGGTGACGCCTGGGAGCCAAAGCTGAATAAGCAAGGAGGTCCGACGCAGCGGCGCTCTGGGAGGCGGCGCTGGGTCTTCCGTTCTGGTCCGAACGCTTCCGACCGTGACCGGAGGCTCAGCGCGCGCAACTCCCGAAAGTTCTCTTCGGGGCTGGGAGAAAGCAAACGCCAGGACACCTATCCCAGGGAGCCGCCGATCCAGAGCAGAAATGCGAGCAACAGGCTAGGAGGGGACACCAGCAAATCCACGCTGGATGCGGAAACGACGAGACAGAGCCGTTCGGACGAGAAGAAGAGCTGCAAGGAGTCACCCAGCGGGAGGAAATCGGGAGTCAAGCCGTCACACTCGTCTCGGGCTTCCGCTGCGAGAGGAGCAGTTAATCGGCAGAATGCAGGAGCATTGATGGACAACTCCACGATCTCGACCAAGTACCCCGGGTTCCATGAGTATGTGCTCGGCTCGCGGCTTAAGCTACGGCGAGAGATCAAGTCAGGTGCGGAAATCAAGTCTGAACTTTCCGACTGTGGCTTCGAGAAGACTGTCGAGTCTGGGGACCAGGGCTTTTCTGGTGAGAGTGGCACCGAGAACAGACTGGGTGTAGGTTAGAGTGCAAGGTTCTCGCCGGTGAAAGTTTTCCGAGAGAAGCGGACGAGGCAGAGGCCGCCAGAAAAGGGGAAAGCTTAATTTGAATGTCTTTTCCTGAAGTCGGCTTAGCCAGTGGTATGAATAGGTTTTCTTTTTTCGGGAGTCCGAGTTTTGCGTTTTGTTCGGCTTCAGCTCGTTGTGTTAGCGGTAGAGTTCATTTAAAGCGGTTTCATCCTCGATTTATTTTGCCTTATGGAGGACGCGCTTGAATTTAGTAGGGATATGCCCTATGTGAGTTACGTAACGGTATGTAATGTGTTCTTTTCACGGGAGTCCGTTTTTTAGCGTTTTGTTGAGCTGCAGTGCGTCGTGTTAGCAAGCTCGAAAGTTTATCTCGCTTCACGGTAGTAAGCCTTCGAGGCGAAGTGGAAAGGGGCACAGCTAAAAGAGGAACGCTGATGATCCATGCGGGGCTTCTAAGACGTGAACGAGCTCCATGATCGGATGGTACAAATTTGTAAAGTTTTTTCTTTGTTTCAAATCCTTAGAAAGGGTCATTTTGATTTTGTGATTGTGTTTTTATTTCAAAGCACGCTACCGTAACTTTTGTTTGGGTTTGCCTGGTTTAAGGCATATTTTCCTTTAACGGGCTTGGTGACAGCCTGAGCTTGAGTGTCGCGCGAGGGAGATTTTAGGTAGTAGGGGGAAAATTGTCTTTAATTTTGTTTGGTCTGGTGGATCGGGGGAGGAAAGCGAAGCACTTGTCGGTGCTGGGATCGTGGCTGGCTATGTTTGTCTCACCAATGCCTTCCTCTTGTGACCTGAGTTGAGGTCCCCCCCCCCCCCCTCCAGAGATTTTGGACCCGGTCTTCGTCTACGTCTCAAGGCAGGTGATGAACCCCGGACCCTATCCCAAGAAAGCGAGGCACTCATCGAGTCAGCGCAGCAGTGTGGGACTGCTGCCCTCCTGATGAGCTCAGTGGCGGCGGAGGTGTTGTTGCGATGGGCCTTGACCAAGGCCACGTCTTTTCCTTTGCCCCCCTTCTTGTCCACCCGGCGGGGTTTGGCCTTCCCATTGAACGTCGGCGCCCGGCTGTCTGAGCCGTTGTGGACAGAACGCGTCGCCCGGCGCCGGGATGACGCCGCCACACCTGGGAGCGGAGATGAGCTGAGCTCTTCTCTCTGGCTGTAATCGCGCCGGCCCGAGGTGGAAGTCAGTCGATCCAGGAGCCAGCTGCACTGCCGGGAGAGGATTCCGAGGGACGACGCCGGCGGCGGGACTTCCGGGCGAGTACGTTCGGTTCGGGTTTTTGTCTGGCGCCACTTGCGGCTTAGCCCGCTAATCCTTTCCTGAGCCTCGACGCCGCACAATGAGGGGATCGTCTCCATCACGGTCAACGTCTCACGAGCTGACGGCGGACCCTTCGTCACCTGCTCCTGGCGCGGCTTTCGAGGTCAAGAGTGCCCCGGCGCCGGATTGGGAGGCCCGTTCGACGCTGCAGTGTGTGCGTGTGCGTGCGTGCTCGAAAGCATGAGTGGGGGCGGGGCCTGAACATGACGTTCGTTGGCAGTTCGGCCACCATTGGCTGCCAGCCGCTGGAGCACCTACAGCGACGCTATAAAAAGAGCAACCGAGAGGTCGCAAAGTGTGCTCTCGGACGATGTAGAAACTATTGTACATATGTAATTAAACAGAGTTTATCGTGAGAGACCCTCCCGTCTTCTGATGTCCCTGCCTGGAGTCGGCCTGCGGTTCCTGTCCTGGCCTGGCCCTGCCTGAGTCTTCCTGGGGAACTTCTCGGTCGCAACAGGGCGCATAGAATGAGAGAGCGTTCATGATCACGTGGTTTATGGACACCATGGTGTGACTAACGTGGGCAGTGTTGCCTAGTCGCCAGATGAAAATGATAAAAATTCGTAAATTGAATATTGCAAGTACCAGAGCTGCAAAAATCGCGTAACTTGGTGTATATACTAAGTAGCCAATGAGCATTCTATTTTAAGAATAATCTATCCCTGTAATTTGTGTGTCATAACCCCTTTAAGGACGATTGTCCTTCCGGTGGGCTTTGCGCTTTTAGTTTCGGTATCGGCTGGTTTTCAGCTGGTTTCCAGAACGAAATTTGGGAATGAATATCTCGAGCAACACGCACGATTCACAATTCCTAAAAACTGAATTCGCCTTCAATGTTGAGAGCCTCTAATTTCACAGTATCAACATAGTCCCTAAAACTAATAATTTAAAAAATTAATTAGAGACTTTTGATTAATTAGTCCGTTTTGGCTTGCATTGTTTGTGGAATACTATGTCCGCCATGGCGGCGTAACTCATCTGCATAAACCGTATTTGTGTAGCTTCCTTGTTCTTTTTAGAGCAACAACCCAGGCAGCACAAGATATTGTGCCAACATTGGTCTCAGCATGGTTAACATATGGGCCCAGCTTGACCAGTCTAGAGCCAGCATTTCATGATGCTGGCACTAAACTGGCTACATGACGGCAACATCTGCCGTTTCTGCCAGCGTCCAACCAATATTGCGGCATCCCGGCTGCATGACGGCAACATTGGCCGTTTCTGCCAGCTTCCAAAAGATTTTGCTGCATCCCGGCTACATGACGGCTACATGACGGCAACATTTGCCGTTTCTGCCAGCTTCCAAAAGATATTGCTGCATCCCGGCTACATCCCGGCTACATGACGGCAACATTTGCCATTTCTGCCAGCTTCCAAAAATATTGCTGCATGCCGGCTCTATGACGGCTACGTGACGGCAACATTTGCCGCTTCTGCCAGCTTCTAAACGATATTGCTAAAAATATATTAAGTTCTATCCTTGGTATATGTAAAGGGTATACGGGCTCTGTTTTGCAACCATCGACTGACGGCACTGCACCAGCCAAATCGCGGCAACATCGCCGGGATGCTTCCATATGCTGTAGGAATATTTAGACACAGAAGCATTTTCGCCTATAAAACCTTAACCATCAGACATTAAAAGCTTAATTGATTGATGTTTCTTTCATCTTAGAGCGCAGCTCTTATGCGTCCGTTTTCGGCTTGAGCGGCGTCGCCGTCGGCGTAACAGTAAAGCGTCGGCGTAACGCTTTTTCGTGACGCGTCGCGTAACGCGTCGGCGTAACGCTTGTTTGTGACGCCTCGGCGTCGTGTAACGCGTCGGCGTAACGCTTTTTCGTGACGCTTCGGCGTCGCGTCACGCTTTTTCGTGACGCCTCGGCGTCGCGTAACGAAAAAGCGTTACTCCGACGCGTTACGTTTACGCCGACCGTAGCGGTAGCCGTAACGCATCGGCGTGACGCGTCGCCGTCGGTGTAACCGCACAGTGCATTATGGGAAACGTGCCATAATGCACCGCGGTGACGCGCGCGTTGGATTATGGGACGTCTCCCATAATGCACCAAGCAGGAGGGAGGAGGACGAGAAGGGGGAGGAGGATGGAGGAGGAGGAGGGACGAGGAGGAGAATAAGGCAGGAGGAAGAGGGCTCCCCCCTGAAAGCTCCCCCCGCCTCCCCTCTACCTACGTCACTGGTGTATTGTCGGCTGTACGGGATATTGAAAATCTCAAAACAACCCGCTTTTACTGAGCCGCGCACCACGACCAAAGTTTCAGATAAAAAAAAAATACAAATAATTTTTAAGCAAAAAATAAAAACTTAAAACAAATATCCAATGATTAATTAAGCAATTGCATGTCCTCAGAAATAAAAAAATCAACATAAATTAAAATGTCGAACACCCTGTTTTTGTGTTGTTTTTTTTTTTTTTTTGCAGATAAGTTGATGTAGATTTCAATCAGCAAACAAAGGTTATCATGGAAGGGATAACAGGAGAAGAAGCTGGGACATTATGGCCGTGTTCCAAAATTTACTTGATCTTACTCTAGGGTAAAGGTTTTGTACCTTGGCGTTCTAAAACCTACCCCCGTCCAGCGTTTTTCAATCTGTGTTGTCACGTGACACGACTCGCCAGAGTAACTCAGATCCATTTAGGTAAGGTTTGGAACACGGCCTATGTCTGCTCGCCCCAAAAATTTACTTCAAACTGAGTAGACAACACGATAACTCCAGTAATTACCAAGGTAGTGACACCGGCCACTGAAATCGAAACTGAAACTATATGTACGGTGGAAAAGCCACAAAAAATACACGAATAGAGAGAAAAACAGCAGGACAGGGAGCACTCTCAACTAAAGTTTATTTGACAAGCACGGAAAGCATACTAATCGTCACTCATCTGAGACCAACCACGGTTTCAAAACTCATTTTTATCCGTGCTTTAGTCGTATTTCAATCCATTGCTTCGTTCCAATCCAAAGCCACAAGCAGCTTCCGGATTCTTGTCCGTCCTTGCAGACAAAGGCCTGTCTCAACGTGCGTGGGTAAAGTCCTACTTCAGGTAAGTTTTGCCAATTTCATATTCATAACGTATTCCCGTAGAATATATACAAACGCTGGATGATCTTCCGAACGCCCTAGCTCACGTTGCCACCGTAATTCGGATGATATTTAACTTTTTTCGACGCTTGAACGGTCTCCGCGATTTCGTGTTGCGTCGTAGTTCTGACAAATGCTGGCTGCCTCTAGGCAAACGATCGCTATCACTTGTGGAGGCTGTTCGTTGAAACCTTGCGTAAATGCTAGCCGCTATCATGAGAATCCCGTGAATGTTCTGCGATACCGGAGCACTGCAGAGACGCTGACCAGATTGTTTCGAAAGTTCACGTTGCTATCGGCGAGTCCTTTGGACACGCTGTAAGTGCCGGTCGCGCTAAACTGATCTCTGCTGTTGTTCACACGATGCATCTTTTAGGCGCGCAACAGTTTTGCGACACTCAAGTTTCGCGAAATGTGCTCGTTCACACGTACCGCTTCACGTGCAACAACGATGATGCCTTCCCTACCCTGGGAAGGCACCAGATCCCCAGAAGATCTAAAACTACAGGTAGGGTGTACAGGTTACAGACAGAATGGCCTATGTCATTCGCAATGTCACATGGTAATGCTGCAGCAAGTCTAATTTTTATGCAGGCACTCCAGGGCAAGGAGAGTTTCAGAGAATTTGTTCAGGGTACTCGCACAGAGGTTTCGGATCCTTCTCCGACCCATTCAGGCTCTCCCCAACAACGTGATAATGTTGGTGCTGGCCTGCTGTGCACTGCACAGCATGCTTTGCGATAAAGCTATCGACCGAGACATCCAGCCGGAGAAGCTGTCAAACGTGGGTGCCTTATTGCCCTTGGACAACCATGGAATCAACCCGTCGGTGACTGCCAGCGCTGTCAGAGACGAGTTCTGCAGGCATTTTAATCAGGAAGGAGCTGTGGCCTGGCAGTCGGAGGCAGTAACAGGCAGTAACAGGCTGGATGTAAATTATTGAGAGTTCAACTATTAATGTGTCCGTTGTTGTACACAAAGCGTGTTATTTTCCACTTACTCAGTCATTCCTTATACGTCCAGCTCACTGTCCTTGGATAGCACGCAGAAGCGTGCTATCTATGCAAACATGTGAATCCTAAATGGCTCTGGAATATTTTAATTTGAAGTAACCCACGCAATATTACTAGAAAGCTATAGGCCCTGGAGTGCATTCTTTAAACCTGTTCAACAATATCTTCACCATGTCCTTCCTATATTCATCAAGGCCGACGATTGCGGTTGCCACAGACTCTCCAAAAGCATGGTCTCCGTCTTCATGCTTGGCGCTAGACGACAATAGCTCCAGCGCATGTTGGAACACTTGTTCTCTTATGGGCTGGGGCTGACCGTTCCTTTTCCTCTTCGAGACTGGCCGTCGCACCTCAGCTGGCGTGGTGTCCTCGACGATCACCTCCTCCGTCAACATCATAGGGGGCGTTAACGTCTCAGACTGTTCAAAATATAGAAATAAATATTTTACATCCTGTATTACAATACTCTTCAGTTCAGCCCGATATGATGCTCAACCATCAGATGGAGCGAAACCAAAGCTGAAGTCACGAGCAAGTAGCCTTGTGTGACCGTTGCACTGCACAAGAATCTCTGCACAGTAGGTGCAGCTTATTTTCGTAGCTTCCACCTCACCCATTAAACTGAGAAAAGGCACATTGCCACCATGTAAATAAGCAGCATACACACTTGAGCAATTGTGCGGTTTAATATATGCTGCTGTCTAACACCTAAATGTTGATTTGACTGCCCCATTGTTGTAGTCATTTTACTGGCATAATGTAGCTTGTTTCCTTCATAAGATATGCAGTACTGTTTACATGGTGGTTACGGTACTACACACCTCTTCCACCATCTCCTCCAAGGACGAAATGGATGGCTGTGGAGTCAGACTCGTCTTGAAGAACTTTAAATCCTCAAAAAACTCCCACTTGGAAACATGATTGTCGCCTATCCCCTGGCCTGACTTCTTCATCTGTGTTTTGGACCATTCCCTATTAAAATATGTTCTAAACGAGTGGAACTTTGCTTTTCCCTCGGCCACTGTGGGAGAAAAAAGTCAGATTAAATGAACTAGTATTAATTTAGAAACTGTATGGTACTACCAAAACCATGTTCTCACCAGCGCACTTTAGCATGTCTGTAAGGATTTGCATTGTGGTTTCCCGGAGTCTTTTCTTTTTAAAGTCGGGGTGGTTCGGCAGGTACAGAAACTGATGAGTACCATAGAACTCTATCAGAGTCCTCTGGTTAGAAACCGTCCATTGAAACTGGAAAATAAAGTCATATCAAGTCTCAAACATGCAATTTACTTGTCTTTTTACTTGTTTAAAAAATGGAGCATTGCTGCAAACTGTTCGTGATTTAATTTTGTTTGTCTTCAAACGAATTTAGTATGGAAACACGGGATAATATCAAATAGCATAAATTGCTTCGCATGCACGTATACTGCCGGATGGTACAAATGGCAGCACCACGTCATAATTAATCACAAAAATGTGTGTTGCAAGCTGTGACACACAAGCTAAATATCGAATGAGACACTTGCCCCAGTGAAGAGTTGCAAAGGAAAAAAAGAAAGTTCATGTATTTCAATCAAATTAGAAAAAAAGTGTTAGCGTGGTTTATTGCGGCATTTCGTTTAGCAAAAAAGGTGAAAGAAAGTTCTACGAAGCTTGCTCTCATTTCAGTTTTTGTCTATCAAACGTCCCAGATATCCACAAGAATGTTTTCTAGCTTTGAAAGAATGTCGGCCCAAATATTTTTTTTTTGTTACTTTTGACTGGGGCAAACACTGCTATTTTTACGAACTAAATGCACCACACAGGCACAATTACGTGGTCAATTACAGTGCCGTAGCTAACAAAATGACTTTTTGAGATTTATCGAAACCACTGCCATCCGGACCACCCAGTATTTCCGAACGTGACACACACACACCGATGCACCGTTTTGAGTGAGCTCCGAATCAGATCGCTATTTATTTGGGGACCTGCTTTGCGCATTTTATGCAGTCAATTCACTTTAATTTTTTTTCTCACATACTGCACTACTTGGAGCGATCTCGCATGTGCGCAAAGCCGATTGAGGGGGCAACCTGTACGTGCAGGACATGTGGCGGCGCCGAGCCCGTACGCAGCCAATTCATTGCCGAAGCTCCTATCAATGCACATGGTATTCATAGAAACGCTACGTGCCCAATCTGGTTACTTCTCGGCGCCCAACTCTGCCCCAATTTTACTGTGCCAACTGTTTCAGAGAGCGCACATGGTTTCACGTTCGCTTGTAAACAAAGCAAACTTGGTTTCAGTTTTCTCGATGGCCTCTTATCCAGCGGTATTGTCGCGACAACAACGCTATGAGCACTATTCAAATCTCGCCAACTCCCGCTAATTGTCTTCGTCCATCGCTGGATTTTTTTCCGATATGTACTCACTTTTCCTTCAGTGGTGCTTGACGCGCTTGCGGAAGCGCCGGCAGTATCTATCGTTCGTGGTTTCAGTTTTTTGGGATTTGGCTCGGCTACAACACCGGCAGTGAAGTGGTCTTCTCAAACAGCTCGCTCCCCCCTCAAAGGCCACGTGAGAGCGTTTCTGAGCGGCCATTGGCGGCGTCCTCAGAGTGATTGACAGGACTCGGCAAAGCTTCAGCAAAAGCTCGCTCCAGAAGCGAGGTGTGCGCGCAACATTTTTTAGATGCGCGCGTCCTTTTCGGACTCGTTCAGACGGCGCAACCATTTCGCGACACTAGATGCGCGAGAAAAATGCATCGTGTGAACGGGCCTTTAGAACAAACGCCTTGAATGTGTTCGGGACGGCAACAAGCGTGAAGAATTGGATGGTTTTTACTTTGACGTGTCGTCTCGTCCTTTCTCACGCTAGCGACAGTATATCTCTCGGTCAGCGCGCACTGGCTTTTTGCCCCGCGTCCAGCAGGATGGCGCGGTTTGGGTCCTGGCGTTTGGCGGGTTGCCGCGGGTTCATAGAACACGCTCCTAGCTGGGCGGCTAGGCGTCGTAGCGCTCGCGTACGGCGTTTACTCCGCTCCGGCCTGCCGTGCGTGTCGTCGGTGTTGAGGCGCGCGGGCCTAGAGTTGCCAAAGTGTTGACAGGACCCTGTTAAGCTCGTCGTTTCCGTTGTTTTCTCCCTTACAGGCCCCTGCATATATGTCTAGCCTTGCGAGCCACCCAGAGTACTACTACTGTCGCTAATAAAGATTATTATTGTTTGCCTTAGTGGCGTTTTAATTTACCCCGGTCATATTCGTGACTTCTAGAACCGGGGGGTGCACACGTAGTTTACATGGCTGAGGAAAGAGGTTATATGATTTGATTAAAATGCTCTGATCTGAAATAGAATGTGTAGTGGTACAAAGGTTGCAGTGGAAAATCGCACACCTGGCAGGTGCTCTCGCTTGTATAGTGAAGAGGTTGCAATGGAAACTCGCGCACCTGCCAGGCACTTTCG